>CAUYON010072354.1:0-47885 GCA_963573935.1 Arctocebus calabarensis | reverse complement strand
CGGCCGAACTGCAAAACAAAAAAATAGCCAGGCGCTGTGGCGGGCGCCTGTAGTCCCAGCTCCTCGGGAGACTGAGGCAAGAGAATCGCTTAAGCCCAAGAGCTGGAGGTTGCTGTGAGCAGTGTGACGCCACGGCACTCTACCCAGGGCGATAAAGTGAGACTCTGTCTCTACAAAAAAAAAAAGAAAGAAGAAAAGAAATGTGGGGCAGTGCCTGTGGCTCAGCGCCAGCCCCATATACCAAGGGTGAAGGGTTCGAACTCAGCCCCAGCCAAACTGAAACAAAAAATACCCAAGCACTGTGGCCTGTATTCCCAGCTACAAGGGAGGCTGAGGCAAGAGAATCACCTAAGACCAGGAGTTGGAGGTTGCTGTGAGCTGTGATGCCATGACATTCTACAGACACTGGTCTGTAAAAGAAAAAAAAGAAAGAAAGAAAAAAAGAAAGTTGATGTGTTAACTTATATATAAAAATTTGAAAACATGAAGAGACTTAGATCAATCTATCCTGCATGATATTCAAAACCCTCATGAATATAATTAGCAAATGGATGATCTAGTGATAATATTACTTATTATTTTTTGTTTTTATTGATTAATATATAAATCCAAGTTACACTTATTAAGCACTAAAATGTTTCAATTATTTCATGAACATTATTTGTTTCTATGACTCCATAAACTTGTTAGCTAGTATCATATGAGTACTTGGGTTTGTAAATAGCTTTATCACCAGTTTCATGATGGTTATAATTCATTTAATCCACAGTATCTCCAATTGTTTAAAAGTCTTTCTATTTCCATAAATGTTTCTATGGTCATTTAATTTAAACTCTCATCTATTTTTTAAGTGAAGTCTTATACTTGGTGTAAGTTAAGTGACATTTAAAAGTAAATCTGAATAATAAATATACTTCTATCTACTTTTTACTTCTAGAATAACAGCCAATATGGACCAAGAACACAATGATGAACAATTTTTACATACTTGTATAGCTCCAGCTAATAAAAGTTCCAGAATCTCAAAATGCAGCCATACATGATATGTTTGTAGAGTTAGTTTAAAATTTTCATTGAGAAGGATATATGTGTTTATTATAAATTTAGACCATTGCTATCAAGAAATAGAGGAAATGAAGCCTAGTACCAATCTACTGTAATACATGAGGTTATACTGATTTGGAAGTATTTTAATTTTCTTCAGGCTAAAAATATAGGTAAGTGAGAGCATTTAAGTGGAAGGTATTCACATGTTTCTCTTGATATTTGTCTTCTGCATCTGTTTATCTTTCTGGTTTCACAAAGCTAATTCTATGGTGTTTGATGATAACTTCTCTAAAGTCAGCATTTTATAAATGTGATGATTTCCCATTAACTAGGAATTTGCCCTTTCATCATTTCAGCCCTCAAATAATATCCTTTATTTGAGCCAATCTAGAGAACAAACCTTACATGATCATGCATTTACTTTACACAAGAGTCCTAAAATTGGGAAAATTAATTAAATATTTTGATACAAATCTTACCAATGGAATTTGGAGTTGGCTTAGGGTCAGGACATTTATGTACTACCAACAGACATACAAATGCTTTATTTATTTTTAATAGGTCTTCCTTTAGTGTCTAAATTTATAAACTGTTTTTTAAAAGTTCTTCTCATGGATTTGTAAAGAGATTCTTCTTTTCTATGTTATTACTTGCTTTATATATCCTACTTTCTAGAACCAAGTAATTATACATATTGCAGCTTTTTGTCAACACTGAAGAACCTTTAAACATATGTTACTTGCTTTTGTTAGACAGTATAAAAATCTGTCTCTAGTTTACATTGGTCCAATCAAGCATATTCAATTTGTAAAATGATCAATGGCAAGCAGTGTGATGGTTTCTATGCTCATTTATGCAAATGAATCAATTGCCAAGGTTTTGAAAAACAATTGTAGTCATTATGAAGAAACACATAAAGCTCAGATGTAGAATTTGACTTCACAGACTTTTCAGTCATAAAAGGAAAATATGACAACTACATGAAATTCCTGAAATACAAGTTAGAAAATGTTTACTATCTTAATAGAGATCCAAATGAAATGCCATGAAAGTATAATTAAGAAAAACTTTACTCCTTAGTGTAGAAAAATTGATGGACAGGTGGAAATGTGGTTTGTGAAAGAAAGATCAGATTCTGAAATGCCCAAAAGAGAAGATGGAATTCCCAGAAAGCTTCATACTGTAAGGCAGTGCTATTGGCAATCTGGGAAAGTTGTAAAAAATGAACACTGGATTGCTTATTTGTTTATTTTAGAGGAGCTGGGTGGGTGGAGAGTAATAAAAAGTGATGCTGGAGAGCCAGGAAAATGTGTTTGGATTGTGGGGATCCTTAAATACAATACAAAGGATTTCAAAAAAATATTTTAGTCTATATGTACACTTTCTGCTATTATTGTAAAAATTTCTGGGTTATTATCTTATGGCTGAGTTCCAGACATGTGGTAGCCCTTAATAAATGTTTGTATTTATTAATTTTTATTGAGTGTTCCATTGTATTCAAATGTCAAATCTTTTCAGAATTTCCTCTCACTTCATCGTGTCTTTGTTGCTGTCCCCTTCATCACTCCCTTAATCAATAGGAATTGAAGAGATGATAGCACTTCAAAAACCGTACCATTCACTATTTTAAAATCCTAAATATTTTATGTGCAATGATTTGGATTTTTGACTGATACAGCACAACAAAGCTGAAAATGTTCTCAACACAAGTCTTATTTAAGCAAAACCAGAATTCAAAATTTAAACCTCAGCAAATCAATATCCATCATTACTAAACTGTTATGAGAATAAAGGAAAGTGACCACAGATTTTCACATATTTGTGTTTAAATTGTAAAGAATATTGTAAATCTATTTAAACTATAAGGTAAAAATATTTTATGTGTTAACTATAAATGTATGACATGTAAAATATACTCAGAATACAGTAGCTCTCCCTTATCTGTGTGAGATTCATTCCAAGACTCCCAGTGGTGCCTGAAATTGCAGATGGTCCTGAATCCAATACATAATGATTTAGTTCTTTCTTTTTTTTCTGTACATACATACCTATAATAAATTTTCTCCTTTTCCCTTAAAAGCATCACTTTATGGCTTCTTTTTGGTGCATCTGGAACACCAGAAACATTACTCTTACACTTTGGGGTGATCCTTAAATAAAATAAAGTTTCCTATGGTACCACAATAGTTGAATGATAACCCAGAGGGCTACTAAGTGACTGATAGACAGGTAGAATAGACAATGTGCTTTGATTAACAAAGGAATGATTCACATCCTGAGTGAGACCAAGGAAAGTGGATTTCCTCGCATTACTCAGACAGCACATAGTTTAAAATGTATGCATTAGTTATATCTGCAATTTAATATTTTCAGTTGGGATTGACCATGGATAACTGAAACCATGAAAGCAATACTGCAGTAAAGTGGGACTGCTGTGTTAGAAAGATACATTAAGTGAAGAGATTAGGCTGTCACAGCCTCTGGTGTACTGTTACACAAATGTTAAAATGAAATTATTCATTACAAAATATCTTTTGTTAAAGTTAGGAGTATACAATTAATATTTTTTTTTTTGAGACTGTTAACCTCATCATAGGTTGCCAACCTATGATGAGGTTACCATCAACCCCAACTCAAATTGCTGGGTTCAAACAATCTTCCCACCTCTATCCCCCAAGTAGTTGGAACTACAGGCATGTGCCACCATGCCTAGTTATTTTTTTTCTATTTTTAGCAGAGACAGGGTCTCCCTCCCTCTTGTTCAGGCTGGTCTTGAACTCCTGACCTCAAGTGATCTTCCCATCTCAGCCTCCAAGAGTGCTAGGATTACAGTGTGAGTCTGGACTAAAGTTACCATTTTAGAGTGCACATATATTGGAAAACATTCTCTTGTACCCACAATAAGCCTCAATTTTAAAATTTTCATATACATCGTCTGGCAAGTAAGCTCTTGAGCTCACCATAGAAAAAGCCATCTTCAAAATACTCCCTGGGGTAAGATATGCATCAATGTCAGTATCTAATACGCCCTTCAAAAAATTTTTGAACTCTCTGAATGACCATCAGAGCTGTTGTCATATTGCACAGAAAGACATACTCAGCAAGACATTGCCATCTGTCCACATGAACATGGCTTTGAGACACTGGTATACCAAGGTTTTGAAGCCTTGGTTGTTTGTACAGTGCTACCAACACAGCACATGCTGGCAAGTTCTTGAACTTAATTGTTAGTCCTTGTACAGTGACAGTTCTGATGGTCATTCCAGAAAAAAAGAGGTCCAAAAGTGTTTTGAACAGTGGACTATGCACTGGCATCAGTGCATAGCTTTTCAGAAAATGTACTGTGAAGGTGATCAGTGATATTCAGCAATGACGTATGTGACACTTTTTCTAGGATGAGTTTGTGAACTTGATTGTCTCACATTGTATTATACAACATGGGGATATTTTAAAAATTATAAACTGTTTTAAAAATAATTATAACATTGTTACTCATTTTCACTTAGATGCTTCAGCTATTACTAAATATTCTTTGTTTAAGTGTCCATGGAGCCTATAATGACAGTCACAATTAGCCAAGTTTAAATATTAAGTGTGTCAGGCAGACTCTGACAATCCTTACCTTATCCTTCTCCTATGTAATCCCCTCCCTTTAAGGATGGGCTAGGTTTACTTATCATAACTTCTATATTGATCTCTCTCTCTCTCTCTCTCTCGCCACCCCTTCTCTCTGGCAAAGCTACTTGCTGATGGACTCGAAGTAAATTTAAAATTGTTTCCCAATCCATAATTTAGTAAACCCTTCAAGAGACAGCTTGACTGTAACAGCACAAAAAAAGTTAGAGCCAGTATCATTCAGCAAAGCTACCTTCAGATTCCTACCAGATAACTGTAAAATACATGTTTGTTTTTTTAAAATTCTAAATTTAAGGGTAATTTTAAGTGATTTGAGCATTACATAGTTCTATAAAGGTGATTGAAACATTTGTACTAAATTTTCACATACAAACTTAAATTTTGCAAGGGGAAAATTTAATAACTCTTAAATAACAAATTTTTGTTTGACAAATAGGATATTTCATATTAGAACTAGTCATGCAAGAAAAAACTCTTGCTTCTGTCTCAACTTTTCAAAATATGCTTAATAAATTTGTGAGAAAAATAAAACCTTTTATTTACAGGCAAATCCTAGCTAATAGTTTGTATCTACATGCTATCATTTACTTCACAAATCTCATTCTGTCTTAAACTCACTCCAATCATGTCTTCATGTCTTTGTCTCAACTACTTACCCAGAACTGCCCTCATCAATGCCCCCTGCGGTGAGCATATTGCTAAATCGAATGGTCACTCACTTGATCTAGCAACAGTTGAATACTCTCTTTCTTAAGGTCGTCTTTACTGGACCTCCTTTGGGAGTTATTCCTTAGTCTCTCTTCTCTGATTCCTTTTTATCTCCTTAA
This sequence comes from Arctocebus calabarensis, assembly GCA_963573935.1. Classification (NCBI taxonomy): domain Eukaryota; kingdom Metazoa; phylum Chordata; class Mammalia; order Primates; family Lorisidae; genus Arctocebus; species Arctocebus calabarensis. The sequence goes on along the minus strand of CAUYON010072354.1, from coordinate 42,375 downwards.
TATCTCAATTTTAGAGCATCATTAGAGTCAAGATCTCTTCCCTTTTCTATTTACTTACACTCTTTATGAGGTTTCATATAGTTTCACAGTTTTGAGTATTAACAACTTGTGAATTTATAATATCCAGCCTGGATTATTACACTAAGTACATAGTCTCTTGTATCTTTTGAGCACTAAGCTAAATCTAACCTATAATTTGAATGTATGTATTTTTTAATCAAAACAACACTATGTCAATGCCACTTTTCTTAATATCATGACTATCTGAATTTTTGTTTCTCAGTTTGCTTGTGTGTGGGAGGGCAGAGAAGAGATGTGGCTGCATTTGTGTTTACTCAGTTTTCAAGAACATTGATACTTAAAGCTGATCAACATAAAGTTGCGTGCATTCAATTTGACAAATATCATGATCTTCCTGAGTACTACCAGAATTCCCTCTTGATATCTACAAGTAATAGACTAGTTTCTATTTTACATTTCTAGCAAAATTTTTGAGGCTGACCAGATGCTCCAGATGCTTAACCAGTATAATGTTTCCAGATTAAAGAGAAATGTAATATGTTCCAGTTCATTGTTTGGCCATCCATAAGAAAGGAACTTAATTCTAGAGCATTTACACTAATCTTTAATTTTCTTCCCTAAGTATATGATGAAAATTCTCTAGGTGGTGCATGTGGCTCAAGGAGTAGGGTGCTGGCCCTATATACCAGAGGTGGTGGGTTCAAACCCAGCCCTGGCCAAAAACTGCAACAACAAGAAAAAAGAAAAAACAAAAAGAAAGTAAGAAAAATCTCCATTCCTCCAAGTGCACTGCTACTAGGTCTTTCTTTCTTTCTTTCTTTCTTTTTTTTTTTTTTTTTTGAGTTAATGGTCATAAAACTTATAATAAAGATACACAGTTTCTCTATTATTGCCTTTATCTTTCCTAACCAATTAAGCTTATAAGTGGATGTAAAGATGAAGTGAAGTATGAAGGAGTAGAGGAAAGTTTCTGATAACTTAGAAAGCAATTATCTTCAGTACCAATGGAGTGGATTGTACAATCAAGAGCGCACGTTTTGGACCTAAAAGGTAGATGTACAGAGTAAGAGTAGATTCATAAATTAGATTTCTTACTGCTTCCCATCGATGATCAAACATGTATAAATAATTGGCCATTTGAGCCTGGTAATTTGATTGACCCGAAGGGGCAGTCTCTTACATTGTGCCTAATCATCACTTAGCATTCTTAATATTTCTTTCCTTTCATGAATATTCATGCCAATTTGAAGTGCAAGCAATATGAATAAACCACATAGTTGAAGCTACCATAAAAATAGTACAAAGCATTTTATAGCATATGTTAATGGTATGAAAATCTGTGAAAGATTCAAATTAACTTTCTCCTTGTATTAAAAATAGCAGAAAAAATAAGTATCAATATTGCTATCATGATTTTATGTTTCAGTTAATACTGCTGTTTCTACTGCTGAAAATGTAGATTTATATTGTTTCAAACAACAATAATTATCTCTTGCGAATTCCTTCCAAGATGCTTGTATTCAGCATATCCACAAATTAATGGAAATGTTAATGAAATGTATGGATACAATATGCAATTTCTATTTGCCTGTTTGCAGAATTTGAAGGTGAAAATACTGAAGTCTAAACTCTGCACTATGGTACATTTTTCATATACTTTAACATAATTAAAAAGAGAATAAATTGATATACTGCAGCAGTTATATCTTAAAATATAGCCAGAATTTTCTTTTTATAACTTCTAGATACCTTTGTAGTTTTCTTCACCTTTAAAATTTACAAAAACTTTTTATCCATTTATTACAAATTTACATTCAAAATACTTACTAAGCCATTATTGTAAGTTAGTGATATTTATTCTATTTCCCAGCCAATATGTCCCACCTGTATTAATACTTAGCACAGTGCCTGATCTCTAACTTGTTACCTGAATGAATATCAGTAACTCCAAAAATATATAAAGACAACCAGCTGCATTATATGCTAGTGGAGTGATTCTTTTCATAACTTCTTGCATGTTAATAGTGAAACACATATGAAAGTAATGGTTGAACGCAAAGAGATACTATCCAGTATGATGTCCTCCAAATTAATTTTTGTGATAAACCTAAGCAACTAATGCTAGTGAATATTAGCAAAGATACTAGAGCCAGACTACATTTGTTTAAACATTATACCTGTGTAATCGTGAAGTCATAAAACTCTCTGAGCATCAATTTTGTTCTTTGTAAATATAGTCTTTTTTTTTCTCTTTAGGGTAGTTGCATGAATTACATGAGTTAATGTATGTGAAGATCTTAGAACAGTGTTTGACAACTAGAATAACCCAAGTGTTAGTTATCATTGTCATTGCAGAAACTGGTGTTGAAAGGAATAAAGAACATATGGAAAAGCAAGAATGTTGTATTTATTAAATATGCCAAAAATTATATTGATGTCATGTAGTGCTGGAGACAAAAACAAAGCACACTCAAAAGTAATCTTATAATCAAAAAAGATCGAGAAAAAGTTAGTTTTCAAAGATAAACTTTTTGGAGAAAGGAAAATTTCAGAGTTTTTAATATTCTAAAATTGTAATGAATTCCAAGATATTGACTCAATAATCTAACTTGCTTTGGCCAAAAACCCTCTTGTTGAACCAATATTTCAAAGCCAATTTGTTTCAGAAAGATTATCAAGAGAATTTAAATAGCATCATTGTCCCATTTTTTAATATTAATCTTTATTTATTGTATGCTAACCGAACACAAGAGGTATCTGAGTCAGTGACAGACTTCTTATTAAATCCCTCCTAGTAAATAATAATTTGTCAGACCTTCCTTGTGTTAGACGTTTTCACTATGACAATAGAAAGAGAAATGATGGGAATTTTTCCCTATGAGAGTAGCTGAGCACTCCATAGGTTAAGGATTAAAAAAGAAAAAAGAAAAAAAGCTTTTTTGCTGCTTATAAAGAAGAATAAGGCAACTGCTCCTCTCCTTTCCAGAGAAGGTCTTCTTGGAAATGTAATAGCTCTGAGTTCTAATTCTAACCCTTTGGTATATAAATACAATTTCTCTAGGAGCCAGAAAATCCCCTGCTTCCCAGTCTTTAAATCATGGAATTGTTTTCAAGCCCTGGGGCTTCACTTGTTCTGACATGATAAGTATCCATTCCTCTTAATACACTGGGGTTTGATTTTGGGATGTACTCTGCCCTGGGCTTCAAAATCTGACCCTTTGCTTGACAGAAGAGAAAGTTTATTAAGCCTTTGGTTAGAGCAATTAACTAAGTAAAGGGGTAGAGATCTAATTTTCAAGCTCTATGAAGAGATAAGAAGCTAGGGATTTTTATGGGAACACTGAGGAATCCAGAGAGGTTTTATTTTTCTCCCAAATTTATTAAGTAGATTTTAAAAAGTTCAGATAGAAACAAGAGTTTTTTTCTTGCATGACTAGTTCTAATATGAAATATCCTATTAGTCAAACAAAAAATTGTTATTTAAGAGTTACTGAATTTTTGAAGAGAATAATTATAACTTGTATAGAATATTGTAAAAAGAATATCACAGCAGAGAACTCTCAAGAAGAAGCTGAGGAATAGAAAAAGTGGAAAGCAAGAAGCTGGCAGAGATTGGTCAGGAACACTGAGGGTCTTCAAATTGGATGGGAAGTATCAGTGGAGTGTTTTAACCCCCTTGTCTCTGCAGCAGACGATATTCATCTAAACTGTTGGAGAGCTCCTCTGCCCTTGCAATACCAAACACTGATGTGGATGGAGATCTGGGCACTCTTCAAGGGCATTGTACCAGCTGGAACCTTCTTCCTTTTTCCCGACACAAACAATGGGAACAGCATCATACTGTGGCCCAAGCCATCAGGCAACTGTGTCCTACCCAGGGAACCTTAAGGTCTGTTGATATTCCCCAGTACCTGCTTTAAGGATGGTAGCTGCACGTGTTTGGCTGGAAGCAGGGGAACTACAGCATTCCCAGTGGTCTAGCTCTCACAGAATGCTGTTTCAGCATTCAGGGAAGGGAGAGTGCTTTACATCAAGTGTGCAACCCCTTGGAAAAGAGGAAACCACGGTATACATTCTTGTGTCTAAGAACTTCCCACCATGAGTGAAGAACTGCAAAACACTATGGCCATGCTTGGCTCTGCAAGGGAGGAATATAATTCCATCCCACTGGCAGAGCTTCTTTGTTGTGCAGGCCCAGGTAGGGACTTCCTCTCCCCCTCCATCCAATGCCACAGTTGCAACCATGGAAGTTGGCAAAGCAGACTGAAGGGCAGTCTTTTTGCTGCTGATAGGGGCAACTGTGTTCCCACTGGCAGTGTAGCGACTGGACCCAGGCTCATCAGAAGGGTAAGGCCTCTTCCCACCCACTGAACAGAGAAGTGGCGTTCCTGTGCTTTACACTATAGCCATTTAGTGGAACATGAAGTAGGTATCTTTGGCAACTCTTGGTCACTTTGCAGCCTGAAGATACTGTTCGACTGAACTGACCTTCCTGAGTACTGGGATTGAGACAGAACAGGGGAAAAGGTCATATTCCCGTCTGTCAATGCTGTGGTGTTAGGGCATCCATTCTCCTCTCCTCACAGCAGAGATCTGAGAACATTCCATCAGGAGCTCCGCCATCAGGAGATAGCGCATCTTCTCACCATTGGTGGTCCCAAGGATATATTTACCTAGTTGCTATGCATTCCATAGACTAGCCCATAAACTATAGCAACTAAACTCATTTTCTGATAAAAAAGATGCTTGTATAAATATCTTTCTATTGTTACAACCTGCTCTTATCGATAAGTACCCATATGATGTGCAGATAGAACTGTATAATCCAATACAAAATCTGGGGACACAGGACAAAATGTTTAGGAATGAGATAAGCCTCATTAGACCTCTGCTGGTTCCTGGCCTACTCTAGTTACTCTTACAATCAACATTTGAGAAAGTTACTACATTAAGTCTGTCTGTAGCCACAGACACAGGCCTAAGACATTACTCTTATAACCACCATTTGAGAAAGTTACTACATTAAGTCTGTCTGTAACCACAGAGTGCATAAAGCAACCAGAAGCAAATCCAAATGACCAAATGGAACAAACACTATAGTCACATTTCAATGGGGACCCCCCACACAATAAATTCTATCTAGCTAGGTAAAAATAAATTTAAAGGTAAGTAGAGAGAGTTTTTCTAGATGAAGAAAAACCAGCATAACAATTTTGGCAACGTGAAAAACAAGATGTGATACCACTGAAGTATCACGCTGATTCTCTAGCAATGGATCTTAGTCAAAATAAAAATTCTAATATGCTGTATAAAGATTTTAAAATATGAAGAAGTTCAGTGATAACTAAAAGAAATCTGAAAAATAGTACAAACAAATCAGAAGATTCATTCAGGACTTAGAGATTTGTATTCAGAAATATACAAAAGACATAGCTATTTTAAAGGAAAGCCAAACAAATCTTAGGAGTTGAAATATTTATTGAAAGAATTAACAGTTGAAAGCTGCAATAATACACTGAACCTAGTAGAAAAAAGAATCTCTGAACTTGAAGATAGATATTTTAACTTTATCCAGAGAAAAATGCAGAAAAAAGAATAAAGGAAAATGAACAAAGCCTTGGAAAAGTAAGAGTTTACGGAATATACCTATACTTACAAATCATAGTTATTCCTAAGGCCGAAAAATAACCAGGAAATGTTAGAAAATCTAAGTGAGGATATAATTGAGGAAAATTTCTGCAATCTTGCTAGATATTTAGACATCTAGATACAAGAGCCTAAAGAAATATGCAGCAAAAAGGAAATCATTGAAGCTTGTAGCCTATCAATAGTCAATGTGAAGAAAATTATCCTGAAGATAGCAAAAGAAAAATATCTAGTAACCTGCAAGGAAATCTCACCAGACTAACAGTAGATTTCTCAACAGAATATTTACAAATCAGAAAAGATTACAGTCCTATTTTCAGAATTCTTAAAGAAAACAATTATCAACCATGAATAGTGTATCCTGTGAGAATAAACTTCATAACTGAAAGAGAAATAAAGTCCTTCAATACAAGCAAATGCTGAGGAAATATATCACTATTAGATCAGCCATACAAAAAATGCTCAAGAGAGTTCTAAATGCAGAAATGAAAGGTTGATACTTGCCATTGTAAAAACACACAGAAGTATATATAAACACTCTCAAATCTTAGAAAACAATTATACAAACGAGGTTACAAAGCAATTGGATAACAATTAACAATAGAACAAGAAAAAAAATTCACATATCAATATTAACCTGGGGCATACATGGATTAAACGCACCATAGATAGATGGAATGGTTAAAAAATTACTCAATTATATACTGTATACAAGAAAACCACCTAACTCCTAGAGACTCTTAACAGAATGCAGATAAAGGGCTAGAAGATATTCCAGGCAAATAGAACTAAAAAGTGAGCATGCGTTGCTATATATGTGCCTAAAAACACAGGCATTAAAGCAACAGCAGTAAAGAAAAAGTCAATGAGGGTTATTATATAATGATAAAGGGATCATCAATTCAACAAAAAGATATAACAATTTTAAATATTTATGCACCTAATATCAGAGAACCCAGATTCATAAACCAAATATTAGTAGATATAAGAATAGAGATAGAAAACAAAACAGTAATAACAAAGGGCATCAGTACCTCACTGACAGAATTAGTTAGATTACTGAGAAATAAACAGAGTACTTCTATTTCACTCTAAACCAAATGGACCTAACAGATATTTACAGAATATACTATTCAACATCCAAAGAATATACTCACTTTTTATCAACACAAAAACATTTTCCAAGATAGACCACTTGTTAGACCATAAAATAAATCTCAATAAATTAAAAAAATGAAATTACACCAAGAACCTTCTCAGATCACAGTGAAATAAAACCAAAACCAATTGAAAGAGGATGTCTCAAAAATACAAACACACGTAATTAAACAACTAACACCTGAAATATTTCTGAGTCAGTCAGTGAGGAAATTAGGACCAAAATCAAAGACATATTTTGAATTTAATGAAAAAAATATAAAACATACCTAAATATTTGGGATGCAACAAATGCAGTGGTAAGTAGGAAATATATATTACTGCCTACAACAAAAAATATATATATTTTTTAATAAAAACAATTTAACAGCCTAACATCGTATCTCAAGAAACTAAACCGGGCCCGCCAAACAACAATGGTGGCTGCAACCAAAAAGTGGCCGAGTGTTGTGGCAGGCACCTGTAATCCCAGCTACTTGGGAGGCAGAGGCAAGAGACTCGCTTGAGCCCAGGAATTGGAGGTTGCTGTGAGCTATAATGCCACGGCACTCTATCCAGGGTGACAGCTTGAAGCTATGTCTCAAAAAAAAAAAAAAAGAAGAAGAAGAAAGCAAAGAGCCATGAACAGAGCAGAGCCAAGTAAATTGAGGCCAAAACAAACAAAACCCAAAACTCCATAAAAATCAATGAAATGAAAAGTTGCTTCTTTGAAAAGACAAACAAAACCAAGATTAAAAAAAACGCAATGAGAAATGAAGGAGACATTCTGATTGATACCACAGAAATACAAAAGATTATCAAACAGCTATGAACAACTTTTTACTCATAAACTAGAAAATCTAGAGGAAATGGATAAATTTCTGGAAAAATATAATCTTCTGAGACCGAACCAGTAAATAATAAAAGTCTTGAAAAATCTAATAATGAGTAATGAGACTGAGTAAGTATCCCAACTAAGAAACAGCTCAGGACCAGATAGATTCACAACCAAATTATAACAGACATACAAAGAAAAACTGATACTGATCTTGCCAAAATTGTTTCAAAAACTCAAGAGAAGGGAATCCTCCCTAACTCATCCTACAAAGGCAATATCAACCTGATACCAAAGCCAGGCGTGGACACGACAACAACAAAGAAAACTACACATCAATACCCCTTTTGAACACAGATCAAAAATCCTCAACAAAAATACTAGCAAACCAAATCCAATCCACATCAAAAAATAAAAAGATCAAATGAATTTTATTCCAGCAATGCAAAAAACTTAATGTATGCAAATCAATAAATAAGACCCATCACATAAACATTATTAAAGGCACAACTATATTGCCATAGCAATAGATGCAGAAAAACCATTCAATAAAATTCAGCATCCTTTCATGACAACAAATTTCAACTAACTAGGCACAGAAGGCACAGACCTCAAAATACTATAAGCCACATTCAACACACCCACAGCCAACAGCATACTAAATAGGGAAAATTGAAGGCATTCCCACTAAGTAGGCATTCCCACAAGGATTCCCACTTTCATCACTTCTATTCAGCATTAAACTGGAAGTCCTAGTCAAAGCAATTAGGTAAGGGAAAGAAATGAAAGTCATCACATTTAGAAAAGAGGACATCAAACCATCTTGTTTTTTTAATGATATGATCTTATACTAGAAGACCCTAAATAATGTGCCAAGAGATTCATAAGTTGTATAAATGAATTCAGTTAAGTTTCAGTATAGTAAATCAACATGCAAATATCAGTAGCATTTCCATATATCAATAACCATCAAGCTAAGAACCAAATCAAGGATTCCATTTACACCAGGTATAGAAAAATAAAATACCCAGGAATACATTTAACCAATGAGGTGAAGATCTGTATAAGGAAAGCTACAAAACATTGATGACACAAATTGGAGATGATGCAAACAAGTGGAAAAACAACCCATGCTCATAGACTGAAATCAATTTTATTTAAATGACCACATTATCCCAAGAAATATAGAAATTCAATGCAATTCCCTCTAAAAGAACAAAATCATTTTTCACAGCATGAGACACAACAATTCTAAAATTCATATGGAATTGAAAAATATAGCCAAAGTTATTCTAAGCAAAGCAACAAAGCTGGAAGCATCACATTTCTTGACCTTTAATTATGCAACAAAGCTATAGTAACTAAAACATAATGGTACTGGTATAAAAATAGACCAGTAGGTTAATGAAGCAAACTAGAGGACCCAGAAAGCCACATACCAACAGTAAACTGACAGTCAACAAAATTGACAGAAACATACACTGGGGAACAGAAATCCTATTCAATAAAATGATGCTGGAAAAATTAGATAGCCACATGCAGAACAAAGAAACGGAACCCTTATTTCTCACTACATACAAAACTCAACTCAAGATTAATTAAAGTATTAAATGCAATACGTGAAACTGTAAAAATTCTAGATGAAGATCTATGGAAAAGTTTTCTGGACATTGAAATAATCAATGTATTCAACTAAGACCTTAAAAGCAAATGCAACAAAACCAAAAACAGACAAATGAAACTCAATTAAATTAAGAGATTCTGAAAAGTAAGAGAACTAATCAGCAGAGTGAACAGACAACCTATGGTATGGGAGAGAATATTGAAAAACTATGTACCTGAGAAAAGGACTGATAATAAGAACCTACAAGGAATTCAGATAACTCAATGACAACAACAAAAACCAAATAACCCATTAAAAATTAAGCAAAAGACATGAACAAACATTTTTCAAAACAAGACATACAGATGGTCACCAAGCATTTGAAAAATGTTCAACATTACTAATCGTCAGGTAAATTATGGTGATAGCATTATGGTTTTAATTTGAATTTATCTGACGATTAATAATGTTGAACATTTTTCAAACGCTTGGTGACCATTTGTAAAAATAGGGCGGCACCGGTGGCTCAAAAGAGTGGGGTGCCAGGCCCATATATTGGAGGTGGCAGGTTCAAACACAGCCCTGGCCAAAAACAGTAGGAAAAAAAAAAGGTAAAAAATACCATGTACTTGCCAGAAAGTAGAGGAAAGGGAATACTTATACACTTTTGTTAGGAACATAAATTAGTACAATCTTTATAGAAAGCACTATGGAGATTTTTTTCAAAGAACTAAATATAAAACTACAATTCTCTTCAACAATTTCACTACTAGGTATATATCCAGAGGAAAATAAATCATTATATGGCAAATGTATATCAAATACATTGTAAAATAATGTATTACATCAAAAAGATAACTCATTTTATATATATATAACAGCATTATGTATTTGTATACACACACATGCTTATATCGCTATAATAATTATATGGGATTAACCTAAGCACCCACCAATGAATAATTGGATAAAAAATTTGCTACATATACATCATTGAATATTCCTCACCCATAAAAGGAATGAGATTGTGTCTTTTTCTGAAATATTAATAGAAAGGGAGACCATTTTCTTAAGTGAAATAGCCCAGCTACAGAAAGTCAAATATCACATGGACTCACTTACACATAGAAACTAAATAATGTGTACAAATGGACTAAGAGCATGCAATAATAGACACTGGAGACTTGGGTGGGGAGAGTGTGAAAGAGTGGGAGGATGGTGAGAGATGAAAAATTACTTAATGTGTACCACAAATCTCTTCAGGTAATGGTTATAAGGTCAGACTTTACAAGCATGCATTCCATCCACTTAACTAAACTGCACCTGTATTCCCTAAAAATGAAATAATAATAAAATGAAATATAGCAGAGGATATATGTAGGTTATATTCAAATACTATGCTATTTTATATTTATGAGTTGAGCTCCATAGAATGTGGTATTTGCCTGGGGATCCTGCAACCAGTCCCTTGATATGCATGGGACCCCTATACATCTAACTAAAATATAGATCTAGATGTGCACATATACATATATACACTGTTTTTTAAAGTATTTTATTTTTTAATTAAATTAATGAATACTGGACCCAACTAACACAAGCTTAATAGAATACATGAAGAAAGCCTACAAAAGGCAACATTTAAAAAGTTCTACTATTTCAAGGCAAAATAAGTAACTTTGGTTTTGATTTGTTTTTCTTAGGTTCTTCATCATAAAGATATACTAGCTCCATATAATATGTTCAGGAATATTGTTGTTGTTTTTTACTCTGTCCTGAATCATTTTATTAAATTATCATCAGTTGACCGGGCGTGGTGGCTTACGCCTGTAATCCTAGCATTATGGGAGGCTAAGATGGGTGGATTGCTTCAGCTCATGAGTTAGAGATCAGCCTGAGCCAAAGCAAGACCCCCATCTCTACCAAAAATAGAAAAACTGAGGCAAGAGGATCACTTGAGCCTAAGTTGGAGGTTTCTGTGAGCTATGATGCCACGTCACTCTACCCAGGGCTGTCTTTAAAAAATAATAATAGTAAATAAAACAAAATAAATTATTATCAGTTGCTAGTATAATTAATATATAAAATTGTTTTATAATTTTGTTTGTGTATAAGTTTTTGTTAATTTTAAGTTCTTTAATGCTTAACATGGTCGAAAGTCGACTAATACAGTATTTATTTTTATGTCAATTTTATGAATTTATATTTTCAAGGAAAATGCTTAGAAATATGTTTATAGGTTTTTCATTATAAATTTAGAATGTGTCTCTTTTCTTAATTGGTAATTATTTTTATTTGTACATTTTTCACAAATTTTGCTCTATTGTGGAAGAAGTTTTCCTCTTTGTTATTATTTCTACAATGATATTAGTGTATTAAACTCACTTTTTCTTTTGTTTCCTACCTTATTATTTTCTGACTTTTTCCTGCCTCTAATCTCTTCCTTGACTTTTCTGTTTTTAATTTCCACTTTATTGGACAGTTACTTTGTAATTATTTTATTATGTATTATAAACATTTAATCCTACATTTTAGCTGGAAATGACAAGTTGTGGTAGGTTTGCAGTAATCTCATGTTTTTCAGTTCAGTGTAGTTCTAAATACCATTATAATTTAGGCTTTTAGCTGTACGTTGTTTGTTTTTTTTCAGGTTATTGTTTAACCCCACATTTATTTTATATTTTGTTTTTCCTAGTTTCCTTTTGCTGGTTGAATTCTAAGCAATTTTTGTCAATATCAGAACAATTTGTATGATACTCACACTCAGATATAAAACCAGAACCACTGAAATTTTTTGTCTAGCTTTTCAGAAACTAGGCCGGTAGCAGAAATTTGATGTGAAGGCAAGCTTGTAAATAGAAATTTTCCAGAGATGTGTTTTCCTTCCATCTCAAACCCAGCCTGTGATTATAAAGTTCTTTGTAGTCTCCTGGTGCTCCCCGGGTGGGAGAGTGGGTGTCAGTGTGTTTACTACCCTGAGTTAGTGATTTAAAGGTTTGTCTATTCCCTGTGCTTCTTTGAAGGGTAAAGCTTTAAATTGCTAAGATGCACACACAATTCCATGCCTGTTTACCATCCCAGTTTGTTTACTGCTCCTTTCCTCACCTCTCCCTTCTTTCTTTAGACCCTGGGGACTTACCCTAGTGGCTCATGAGCTCAGCTGTTTATACAAAAAAAAAACTGTATTTGACCCAGAATTGTTACGTGTTTTGTATCATAAGGTTTTTTTCAAAATACCTGGTTTATAAGAGAGCTGAATAAACACGTCCGGTTTAACTCTTCTCCTTTTTTAAAAATCCAAATAGGATAAAACTGTGGATGTATGAAAATTCCAATACGGCTCTTTAATAGTTGTGGTTTGAAGATGTATCTACTCTGTGAGGGAACTGCTAACTTAATTCTTGTGGATCTGAACTGCAGACAGCCCTTTCATTGATGTTTTTGGTGCTCAGAGAAATCACTCTATTTTCTTACACGTAACTGGAGGTTCCAGAGAGCACAACTTGACTTACAATTTCAATTAATGCATGAAGTAGATTGGAAGGTCCTGGAAAGGCTGAACGGGTTGAGGTGAAACTACTTCCTAAAGAGATAGTGAGGTGAAAGAGACATGTACTTAGAAATGCATACATTGGCAATATACTGTAATGTTAAATGATGTTCTTATGGAAAGTCTCACATATGTTGAAAGCTTAACAGAATTATAATACATTAGAGTTGGCACGGAGCTGTACTCTCTCTTTCTTACTTTTATAACATATCAGCTTTTATTTTGTTTTATTTTTGCTAGGAGAAACAGAATTAGTTCACAATTTTCTACATTGCTCTAACTTTTATAATTGGATTTTATTCCCCCCCCCCTTTCTGGTAGAAATATAATGAGTTCACAGTTTTCTACATTGTTCCAAAAAGGAATTTATAAAAATAATTTCATTTTCACTGGATCAACAGATACATTTTTCTGTGCAGAATGAGCTCTTCCACTTTTTAAAATGGAGTCTTATTAAAATTTATTACATCATATATTAAAACTAAATTATATAGAGTATGACTTGCAAAATGAGCCAAAGTATTACATCTTAAGCAGCACATTAAAAAAAAAAAAAACTCATGGCTTGGCACCTGTGCCTCAACGGGCTAAAGTGCCAGCCACATACACCTGAGCTGGTGGGTTCGAATCCAGCCCCGGCCCGCCAAACAACAATGATGGCTGCAACCAAAAAATTGCCAGGCGTTGTGGCGGGTGCCTGTGGTCCCAGCTACTTGGGAGGCGGAGGCAGGAGACTCACTTGAGTCCAGGAATTGGAGGTTGCTGTGAGCTGTAATGTCACAGCACTCTATCCAGGGTGACAGCTTGAGGCTCTGCCTAAAAAAAAAAAAAAAAAAAACTCATATTTTATCTGGTTAACAATGTGGTTTCCTAGATTTTGCAACTTATTTTGTCCTATATACAGGAAAACAGGAAACTCATGTGGTTTTGCAGTTAATACAGTCTTGGCCACAAATAAGGCAGTGTAATACCTGATTGCTTGTTTGGCTATTATCTTATGACTCTTCTAGGCTTCTGGGCTAATAACTTAGTTTGATATGGTAGTTTAAAAACATATATACAAAATGTAATCTTAGAGGGTAAATCTATATTTATTGAATGCTGTGTATTTTGAACCCTATCCTGTAGGGCTTTCCAACCATTTTTTTTTCTTTGTCAACTATGGGAAGAAACAGAGTTGTCTCTGGCCACACATTAACACAGAAATAATAAACAGAGAGCTGACTGGCAAAAAAAAAAAAAAAAGTCAACCAACCAAGCAAACAAACAAAAATCTCTGCATACTTTTTGTGATATCTGACACAGATGAACAAAAAAATCCTCACAAAATTAAGATTAAGATGTGGCCTGTGGGCTGCAGGTTGGACACCCCTGCTCGATAGCAGGGGTCACAGACTTTTGTAATTATTGGGTTTAATTCTCTATTATTTAATCGAGTTTCTGTTTTACACATATAATTTGAACTTTATAACAATTCAAGAGGTGTTCAATTTAATTTTCCTAATAACTAATAAGTTGAGCCCCTTTTCTGTGTTTTTGTCCAAAAAGGTATATTATGCAAAATAGGTTTTTAGTCCTTTTGTATAATTTTCTTTTGGATCTTATGATTTGCTCTTTTTAATTCATAGTATTTTTTATATATATTCTGTTCTTTATATGTATTCTGTTTACATATTCCATAGTATTTTTTATATATATTCTTCAGTTCTTTATATGTATTCTGTTTATATATTCCAGACATGAGTCTTTAATTATATGGATGTCTGGTAAATATATTTTACTACATTGTGTGGTGCCATATTGTTCTTCTATTGGAATCACTTAAGGAATAAAATACTTAATTTTAATATAATCCAGTTTTCTTTTTTTTATTTCTTTGTGTGTGTGTGTGTGTGTATAATGCATTTTTGCATTCTATTAAAAATAAAAGTGCCATTTCCAAAATTGCTGATGTGATCTCTGGCTATGTTCTTCTCTAAAAGATTTATTATTTTGCTGTTCACATTTAGCTCTACTACTCATATGGAATGGGTTTTTAGTTGTGGTGTAAGGTGGGGTTTAAGGTACTGTTTTTCCAATTTGATAGTCTATGATTTGCCAAAATTTAATGAAAAAAATGTTTTCTCTATAAAGTGTAGTGTTATATATGCCATAATCAGGCTATTACTGTTTGAATCTTTTTCTAAACTTTCCATTACTATTCCATTGATCAGTTTTTCTATAGTAATTTAAAAAATGTGGTCATAAGCCTAGTGACCGAATTTGTTAGTTTAATATTATTATTTTGTTTCTTTGTTCAGTGTTGATACAGGGAAATACAATTGAGTTCAACCTATATATTTATGTGCAAATGATTTTGCATACTGCAAACTTTCTAAGTCAGCTTTGTTTTCATCAAGTCTGGAATCCTATCAACTGTTCTGTCAATATTTGTTGATTTAAACTTAGCAATACTTTGCTCCCATATTATGTATGTGGACCTTTTGAGAGTCTCAGGGTAGCTAAGAATCTTATAAATAATAGTTGGGCTGAAATTTTGGCTGTCATGCTATCCCCTAGAATCAAGGGGAAATGTTTTAAATAGGCCTAACCTTTGTTGTCATTAGCTCAGCAGAGCCCTGTGACCTCATTTGTCAAAGGGCAAACAGGATACATTACCCCAGTGGTTACTAAAAGCTGCCTACCAGAACTTTAGTGCACTCTATCCATTCTTGCTGAGCCCTGAATAAATTCTTAATTTTGTCTGTTCCACTTCTCTAAATGTCTGGTTCTGACGAAGTGTTAGGAGTCAGCATCAATTTATTCCAAGTTGGTATCAGTCTATTTTCTTTAGCAAAAAGCACACACAAAAGAACTCATCATGAAACTAAGCCAATATTTCTTACTCCTTCTACCTACTTCTTGGCCTCGTTCTAAGTTCATTAACATACAAAAGATGTAATTTATTCATTCATTTATTTATATTTCACACACTTCTTCTTATAAAATCATTCACATTTCAAAAAGGAAGTGTGTCTTATATTTCATAGTAACAATGACATTTTTAATTGTATAAAAGCATTGTCAATTGAATATCAATTGAACAAAAATAATTATTTTTCATTTCTTTAGAAAACTTGTAAGTCTTGAGGCTCTCATAATGAAGACTATAAATCCCTTATTAATGCCATGTATGCATAATTAAATGTAGGTCATTGTGACTTTCTGAGGCACAGAAAGTGATGGGCTGTAATTGTTTACTGCTTTCAAGCACCTAAGAGTCTAAGTTTTCTATAAT
Source organism: Arctocebus calabarensis (assembly GCA_963573935.1). NCBI lineage: Eukaryota > Metazoa > Chordata > Mammalia > Primates > Lorisidae > Arctocebus > Arctocebus calabarensis. The sequence goes on along the minus strand of CAUYON010072354.1, from coordinate 26,306 downwards.
CAGCTTCACTTTTAACCAAAGAACCTTGTCCAAATATAATTACTTTGAATTTGAAATCATATTAAATACAAGAAGAAAGAGGAATTAATGAAACTTTAGTTCAAAAACATGGCCACACTTCACTAATTCTCTGCTGATATCCAATTATTTTCTGCTGGTGGAACAAGGACAGATTAAATGCCATCCTGTTTGTGTACTAAGCCTGTAGAATTCACTGTATGGATTCTTTCAGCATAGCACCAAAACACAGGTCTTCTATTTAAATATGAAAAGATGAAGTTTTAATGATTTGAATGTATTCTGATGAAAATATAAAGTGCGAAGTTATTTCAGTCAGCTTTGGGTGCATGTTAAAATAAATTTCAATTATAAACTTACAGAAAAGGAGCAGTTTTATTTTTAATGCCTTTCACGCAGATGGACAAAATGTGTTTTGAAACTTTAATTTAGTCTGCCTTATCTTTCTCCTATTGTAGTTTTCAAGCTATATATGCCATGCGCTTTCATGTGGAAATGAACACTCACGTTTCACTTCAACCTGCCTCTGTGCCAATACACTCACACATAAATATACACTCGAGTAATATCCAGTTTTGTTGGTTTTTGTTTATTTATTCTTTTAAACCTTTTAGAAGTTGTTAGATTTGGAAGTCCTCCTTTTTAATATTAAGGACAAAATGCTTTAGGGAAAAGAAATTTTTCTATTCTAGCATTTTGTTCTTGTAATATCAAGAACCAAAGCCTCAAATAATTAGTCATAAATCCATACACATTACATTAAAGAAATATAGTATAAAGTTACTATTTTCCCCAAAGAAAAAAGTATAAAATCATTTGGTGGGAAGGAAAAAGGAGTTTCAAATCTAGGCAACAAAAGTTAGAAGAGACTAGTGTTTGTTTGTAGCAAAATGTTCCATATCGTCTTTCACAGGTTCAAAACTGAAGGGGAGCAGTGAGTTTATAAAACAGTAACACCAAATAATTTTTACCAGACTCCGAAATCAAGGGAGCTCTCTTTAGTGAATATTATCAGTGGAGAATACACATGTCTTAAAGAAGACCACACGCAGCAAAAATAGATGGCCTGATGCCTAGTGTGAAGAAACACAAATAAGAATTCCTGAGCCGTCAGGACATCAATATTGGGAAGGGTGGTAATTTATCAATTTCCTACACCTAGATAAGTAGATTGCATTGAGGACATACACTATGATTTGGATGTATTTCTTAAAGTTCATGTATTACTTGAACTTGAGTAAGTAGTATGTATTACTTACTACCTAATGGAATAGTGTTGAGAGATGGAGCCCAATAAAGTGATTAGGTCATGAGGGTTCTGCCCCCTCCCTTGCATGGTTAAATGTTGTTATTACAGATATGGGTTAGTTATCATGAGAACGGGTTTGTTATATAAGTGAGTTTGATCCCTTTTGCTCTCTTAAACTCTATTGCGTTCCAACCATCTGCCATGGGATGATGCAGTAAAAGGCCCTTGCCAGGTGCCAGGACCTTGATATTGGACTTACGTCCTCCAGAACCAAATAAAGTAAAATAAAATAAAGCTCTGTTCTTAATCTATTACTCAACATAAAATGAAATAAGACAACATATCTACTGATTGGAAGCTGTGGAAAAACAGGCAGCCTCAGTAGTGGATACCAGCACAAACATTAAGAGCCAGAGGAAGCAAGTTTCCTCATAATGAATATCTAAAGAGGACAAAAGGCTGCAAAACACCAGAAAGCCTCCTAATTAGAACGTGGGCGACAAAACTTTTTCTTATTCTTGAACTTACCTGTCTCTAAAGGACAGAAAGAAAGAGTGAGAACTAAGGCTATAAATTTGACCATTGACACAGGAAGACTAAGTTTAAAGCCATATATGATGTATATAAGTAAAAATTGGCAAGATAATTAGGGGCTGATTGGCGTGTTAATTTATGGGGAAAAAGCTGAACGATCTTAAAAAAAATAATAGACTTTTGCTTTTTTTAGAGCAGTTTTACGGTTACAGAGAAATTGAACAGGAAGCAGAGTTCTCACAGGCCTCCCTCCCTACCACACAGAGCTTCTGCTATTTTAATGTTCTGCATTCTTGTGGTCTACTTGCTACAACTGATGTACTGAATTGGAAAAATTGCTATTAACTAAAGTTCATGAGTTTACATTCATAGCACTATTTGTTTGGTGTTTATGTTATTTGATGAATCCAAATGCCATGTGCCTACAATTACAGTATCATATGTAATAGTTTCTCTCTCCTAAAGATGCTGTGTGTTCCATCTATTTATTGTTTCTTTTTCTTCCTAAACCCTTAAAACTATTGATATTTTTATTATTGTCCCTACAATTTTGTGTATTCCAGAATGTCTTATAACTGGAATCATACAGTATATAATTTTTTTAGATTGTCTTCATTCCCTTAGCAAAATACATTTAAGTTTTTTTTTCTTTTTTTTTTAAGGCAGAATCTCATTTTGTCACCCTTGGTAGAGTGCCATGGTGTCATACCTCACAGCAACCTCAAACTTTTGGGCTCAAGAGATTCTCTTGCCATAGCCTCCTGAGTAGGTCGAACTATAGGTGCCTGCCATCATGCCTGGTTAGGTTTCAGAAATAGAGTCCCATTCTTGCTTAGGCTGGTATTGAACCCCCAAGCTTACTCACTCCACCCACCTTGTCCTACCAGATTCCTAGAATTACAGGAATGAGTCAACATGCCCGAACTTTAAATAAAACATTTATAGAAAATGACAGACTAGAAACATCTCCTTGCTAGTTACTCATTAGGGAACAGGGTAAAGTGTTCTTCAGCCACCTCTGTATGGGGGAATTTGCAAAGAAACATCTCTCTTGGGGCATAGCAAAGCATCTGGAAACTTCAGAAGTAACGAAGAGGTCTAGAACTGAGGAAAACTGACTTGAAAGACAGGTGATTGGTATGGGCAGAGGCTGGCTGGTTGGCTGGCTCTCTTGCAGAGGGTTGGGGATGGGAAAGAGCTGTCCTGCAGTATTCTGATTTGGACTGGGCTGCTTGCTGGAGCAGTGAGTAGTCATCTCAAACAGCATCTGGCACCTGGAGTTGAAGGGAGGAAGGATGGTTCTCCCACCTGCTTGGTAGTTCATGGTTGTTACCATTGTGGGAAGACCATGGGTGCAGGAGGAACAGTCAATGGGGTTCATAGTGCATAGCCAGTTCTGGTGTGACTGCTGAGGTCCAGCGGCCATCCTTGGGGTGAACTACATGGCAGCTGCACCCCCTAGGAGGGCTGCTTTGTGGTCAGGAAACACTGTCTTATGGTCCTCCTGGGAAGTTTGGTGCAAACTTTGGGACCTCAGTCCTATGGAGACTTAATGCTGATGGGGTGAACAGGCACAGACTGAAGGGAAAGAAATCAGCAAGACAAGATTCAATCTCCTTTGCAACAACACACACATACACAAGAATGCACACATATATTTACATTTATATCTATATATTTTTACTTCTTTTCTAGAATTTTTTGCCTGGGCAAAAGCAAGAACCCACTACTGCCAAATATAGAAAGAAATCAGTAGTATGTCTCAGTGGTAACTTGCCAATACCTTCTTTCCAAAGGCCAAAGCTACAAGGACATTCAAGACCATGAGCTCTTGACCTCCTTGAGCCAGACCAATGCCCTAACCCCCCTGCCAGACCAATGGTGCACACCCCCAGCCCTCAGAGAAAAGGAAAAAATGAAAAGAATATAAAAATAGATAGAAAGTATATAATTGAATGAAGAAGAAGAAAAAGGGATGACTTAGCTATTGTGAGAAATTTATGTGGGAAAGATAACAAACATAGAAAGATTTCCACCAAAAGAGAGAAAAAGGAGATAAATAAAAAATATAGAAGGTATAAAAATGGCTGAAAAGTCAAAACAAAAATGGAAGAGCCCTTTCTATTGAAAAAAGTATAAATAAGCTGGGAGTGGTGGCTCACACTTGTAATCCTAGCACTCTGGGAGCCCAACACAGGTGGACTGCTTGAGCTCATGGGTTTGAGACCTCTCTGAGCAAAAACAAGACCCCTTCACTACTAAAAATACAAAAACTGAATCAAGAGTTTCACTTAAGGGCAAGAGTTAGAGGTTGCTGTAAGATATGAAGCCATGGCACTCTACCAAGGGCGACAGCTTGAGACTCTGTCACACACACACAAAAAGTATAAATAAAAAATAAAAATACAACCAAATAAAAAAACAACACCAACAACAAAAGAGAACAAAATAAAAGAAATAATTGATGAAAAAATTCTAGAAAAGAAGTAAAAATGCATAGATGTAAATGTAAAAAAAAATATGTGTGTGTGTGTGTGTTGTTGCAAAGGAGATTGCATCTTGTCTTGCTGATTTCTTTTCCTTCAGTCTGTGCCTATTCACCCCATCAGCATTAAGTCTCCACAGGACTGTGGTCCCAAAGTTTGCACCAGACTTCCCAGGAGGACCATAAGACTGTGTTTTCTGTCAGGAGCTCCTAACATCTAAGGATGCACCCAGCCTGGCCACACAAAGTCCTACTGAAAGATTTATAAATGAAAACTTCCCAAGAACACCAAAGTTTCTGAAACACTCCTTTTACAGGGATATCGAACTAACTACATGTCATCTCAACACAAATAGAGCATCTCCAAGACATATTGTAATAAACTTATCCAAAGTCAAGACGAAAGAGAAAATTCTGAAAGCAGTCAGGAGCCAACTCAATTGATATACAGATCCATCAAGGCAACAGCGGATTTTAAGTGAAATTTCTCAAGTTGGAGAGAATAGTTTTCTACCTTTAACCTTTTTAAACAAAGCAAGTTTCAACCCCAAATTTTGTATTTTGTTAAACTAAGCTTCAAAATCAAATCTTCTACTGATATGCAAACATTGAGAAACTTTGCCGTAACACAACCAGTGCTATAGGAAACATTTAGACCCATTCATCACACTGAACATCACAATGGGCATCTAGCAATGTAAACACCCACAAACAAAAGGAAAAGACCTAGCTTTTGCAATGGTGCAAAGGATGAAATTATGTAATGGACCTTCACAAAATAAGACGAATAAAACTACACTATACTTATTAATTCTCTCAATAATTGTTAATGTCTTGAATTGGCCACTGAAGAGGCACAGGCTGGTCAATGAAAAGCACAAACCATCCATACGCTGTATCCAGGAAGCACATATAACATTGAAAGACAAAACAAGACTCAGGGTAAAGGGTTGGAAAACAAAATTTCAGGAAAATGGAAAGCAGAAGAAGGATGGAGTCACAATCTTATTTTCAGATACAAATGGATTTAAAGCAACTAAAGGTATGAAAGACAAAGATTGCCACTCCATATTTGTCAAGGCAACAAGAGGACTTTCAATTCTAAATATTTATGCATCTAATTTAAATGCTCCCAGATTTATGAAATAGACATTAATTGGTTTAAGCATTATGATATCCTATAAAGCTATAATAGCTTGGGCCTTTTACACCTCTCTGGCTAATCTGAACAGATCATTTAAATAGAAACTAAGCAAAGATACAAGGGACTTAAATGCAACCCTGGAACAAATAGGCATCATAGACATATACAGAACACACCCCATTCCAAAAGTAAGGAATATATGTTCTTCTCATCAGCCCATGGAACATCCTCCAAAATAGATCATATCCTAGGTCACAAATCAAACCTTAACAAAAAGAATTAAAATTATACCTTGTATCTTCTCAGACCACAAAACAATAAAGGTGGAACTCAACTCCAACAAAAATTTTCATCTCCACATGAGGCATGAAAACTAAACAACCTTATGCTGAATAACAGTTGAGTCAAGAAAGAGATCAAGAAGGAAATCATTAACTTCCTCAAACATAACAACAATGAATCCACAAACTACCAAAACAATAGTAAAATTCAGGCTCTCTAACTCCCACTTTCCATCAAATTGTTTCAATGGTGATGTTGAAGCATGAGGAAGGCCCATCACAGACATTGTAAAACAGGATCCCAGACCATAATTGGGGCCTTGACAGGGACTCATTTGCTGTCTGTGGCAAACATATCTTACTTTGGTTGATAAACTTCACTTCTTACTTGCCTTGCTATTAGTATGTCTGGCCATTCTTTGGCCAAGAGCCAAGGACAGACTGCTAACTTGATGAAAATACATAGAAAGCACTCCAAAATATATAAACACAGCTTAGAGGGAAAGAAGCCTTGGGAACACATTGACAGTTTAACATAATTATTTTGTGTAACTGGGGGAGTTGAGAAGATGATATATAAGTAAACACTGAAAATAAATGTAGTCAAGGAGAGTTTTATTTTCCAGAATCAGTGAAAAGTCCATCCAAAGATTTGATAAAATCAATACACCTCAAGCAGAATAAATATAGCAGTATCTGTACTCTGACAAATTACAATTTGTGCAGAAAACCAAGGTTATGGGCAGTAGCAGCCTGACCTAATAAAGCTAAAGCTAGGATCCTTTGAAAGTGAGGGATGGTAATCTTGATCTCCTCTTGATTAATCAGTGCAGTCCTGATGATTTCTGAATTATCTTTATGGTCATCTATTCTTTAGTAACAAAGCATATTTGCAGTTGCATAGCTTACTCTCCTATAGAATGCAAGAAGTTTGACAAATTTCTTTTTTTTATCCAACTTTCTTTTGCTTCTTTAGTTCAAACTGGCTCGGTCTGTACTGGTATAATCACATCTCTATTCCTGGCCATTTGGAGAAGGCTGATTAAATACATAAGTCACATGTATGATCTTTCTATCAAATGCATGTTCAGTTTCACCCTCAGTTTTCACTTTAGAACATGCTTCTCATGTTTTTCAATATGGATAGGCTGGAAAATTTCCAAACTTCAAGCTTTGATTCCTATTCTTTTGTCTCCATTCCCTTGCATTTTCCTATAAGTGGAAAGAGAAACTCAGAAACTCATTGATCATGGTGCTTAGGAATCTTCTCAGCAAAATAAGAATTTTATCACTTGCAAATTCTACATTCCATAAAACATTAGAACACAGTACATCCAGTTTTTTGCTGCTTTTTAAGAAGGGTTACTTTTCCTGTATTTTGTAATAGTCTGATTTTCATGAAATCTTACTAGAATGTCCTTTAACTTTCATAATTTTACCAACATTTTTTTACCTCAGGATATGAAAATTTTTATTTGTATTAGTTTGCTCAGGCAACTAGAACAAAATGCCATGGACTAGTTTGCTTAAATAGTAAAAATAATTTCTCATGGTTCTGGAGGCTAAAAGTTTTAAAGGTACCAGTCCCAGGTACTGGAAGATACAGTCTTTGGTGAAAGGTCTCTTTTTGGTTATAGACAATGCTCACATGGCCTCTCTTTTGAGAGAGAAAGCTATAGTGTCTGTTTTTCTTTTGTAAATATAGCATTACTATCAAGTTAGAGCCTCAGCCTTAACATCTTATTTAATCTTTATACCATCCTATAAACCTTGTTTCCAAATATAATCATATTAGGGGTTGGCAGTTCAAATCAGTCCATAACAGTTAGTCAATGTGATTCTATGATTCCCAGACTCCTTAACAAAAACTATTTGAAAATTCTTTATCTCTCAGTCAACAGTAATTAATCCAGTGCCTACTGTGTACTGGATATTGCATTAGGTCTTAGGAATACAAAAAGAAAACATGCCTATCCTCAAAAGCCTCAAAGACATAATTCAGAAATCAAAGTCTGTCGTGAAATAGCTCAAATGGATGCTGTGTGATTTTTCTATGTTCATTATTATGTGAACATAATATAACACATATTTATAAGGCAATGCAATTTTCAAAATTAGTATCTTCAAATTAGAGGACATAACCAGTTAGGAATCAATAATCTGTGGTGAGCTAGCAAATATTGTATTTACTTTAGTAATGAACTTTCTTAATATATTATATTTTAGAGTGGTTTTCTGTACACGGGAAAAAGTACAGAGTTCCTAGAGACCCTTTTTCACATACATGTACAATACTTCCCACTGTCAACAGTCACAACAGAGCAGTACATCTGTTATAACCAATGAAGCTACATTAACTTATGATTATTATGCATAGCTCATAGTTATACTAGGGTTCAATCTTAGTGCTATGCATTTTGTGGGTCTGGACAAACATATCCATTATAGCATCTCACTGAGGAATTCCACCACCCTAAAAGTCCTCTGTGCTCTGCCTATTCATTCCTCTGCCTCACCTCAACCCCTGGCACCAATTGTCACTTTCACTGTACCCATAATTTTGCTTTTTCTATAAGATCGCATGTTTGGAACAGCTTCTCATGTTGCTTCTTTCACTTAGCAATTTGCATTTAGGTTTCCCGCATATCTTGGCTTGACAACTCATTCATTTTCAGCACCAGATCATATTCCACTGTATATACATGGACCAATATTTATTGATCTATTAACATATTGAGGGATGTCTTATCTATTCCTGGATTCTAATGATTATGAAAAAAGCTGTCATAAACATCCATGCCCAGGTTTTTGTGTGCACTGATTTTCATCTACTATGACTCAAAACCAAGTAGAATGAGTGCGGGATCATATGGTAAGAGTATGCTTAGTTTTCTAAGAAACTACCAATCTGTTTTTCAAAGTGCCTATACCATTTTGCATCCTATTAACAAATAATGCTATTTCCTGTCATTCAATATCCTACTCAGAGTTTGGTGTTGTCAATGTTATCTGGAGTCCTTCTGCTTCTGTGCACTTTGTAGGACATAACATAAATGTATTCATGTGTGTGTGTGTGTGTGTGTAGATAGATAGATAGATAGATAGATAAGATACACACTAAGTGGCCAGTATGGGCAGCAGCTTCTAAACTTTCATCCCAAATAACTTGTACCTGGAAAAATTTGCCCGTATCCTCTTATAACCAAACACAATGTGCCAGACAACAAAATAAATAGACTTTTTTTTTTTTTAAACAAAGTCTCTCTAAGTCGCCCTTGGTAGAGTGTGGTGGCTTTACAGCTCACAGCAACCTCAAAATCTTTGAGCTGAAGCGATTCTCTTGCCTCAGCCTCCCAAGTAGCTGGGACTACAGACGTCTGCCACAACACCCAGATATTTTTTTTCTTGTTTTTATTGTTGTTTTAGCTGGCCTAGATAGGTTCGAACCCACCAGCCTTGGTGTATGTGGCCAGCACCCTACCCACTAAGCTATGGGTGCTGCCCTAGGCTTATTATGTTCTTAAAATAAAAGTTCACTGTATTTTCTCTAGAAAGGGTTTGCAAAAGAGAGGCAAGTTATCATTGTGTTTCACAATAATTATATGTTGAAGAAAGAGTCCTATTCATTGATCATGCATGTCACACACTTTTAGAATCAACTATGGAAAAAACAGAATGTATAAAGAAAAGTTTATTGCAACTAATAGTATTGCAGCTTACAGTATTTGTTTAAACAATTTAATACCTGGAACAAAGATACTACAAGATGCAACATCTGTAGAAAAAATAAACCAGGTTAGTCTATGAAAGCAGCACTTTTCATTATAAATCAGGGCATATTATTTTTAGTGAATACACAAAGAGAACACGTTTCACTGCTCTTCTAGCCTGTTTTTCCCATGTGACAAAGCTACCACGTAATGATCATCATTTGTTTAAACAGTCACCGTCTTTCCTTCTTTGATGTCTGTAGTTTTGTTCCACACCACAGCAAATGTGTGTGGGACCCCATCTATATTGGTGATTTGGGACAGCTCAAAGTTCTAAGTCTTTTGATGACTTGTAAGAATGAAATTCCAAAACTTGATTCTTACAGGCTGCTGGAAGTTTGGGGGCAAGTTTGGTCCATGTCCTCATCCTCAAACCTTTGCTCTTCATGCAGTTAACACACCATTGAGGTGTCCCTGACAAATCATCAGGGATTTTTTTGTTTTGTTTTGTTTTGTTTTGTTTTGTTTGTCATGTAATCCTTTCACCCTTCTTTTGTAACATCATGGTCAAAATGATGCTGCTCCAGAATCCAAGTCCTCATCTCCCTTTGGAGATTTCCCTTGCGTTGCTTTCTTAGGTCTTGGCATCAGAAACTTTTCTTCCTGGTGCCTCCACATCTGATAACACTCTCTGTGGGAATAGGTCCAAAGTGTCTCTCAGCAACTCTGTTGCCATGCCTTTTAGCTAATTTAATAGCTGTTAGGTTAAAGCTTGCAGTGTACAAAAACCTTTTTTTTCACATTTTCCAAGGGATTTTCAGTAAGTTTTGCAAAAATATCAGATAGATTGATAGCTTGTACACAAAGTGTATGAAGAAAAATGCATCGCTCTTCATTGGCCAGAAATGCTTTCACTGCCAGGTCATCATAAGTTCAACAAAACTGATTACCTTATTCCAGGGTATTATTTTGCATGTGGATATCATGGTTGATATGTAGAGTTAAAGTTTTAATGCATAAACATAAATAAAAGAATTCAAAACATTTATATAATATGAAATTAGTACTACTCATGCATAATATGCATCTTTATTTAAAAAAAAAATTGGGGCAAAGGATGCCTGTTCTAAAATACAGTACTGTGTGTGTTGGTGACATCCTACTTCTTATCACTCTTCCTAGAAGTCGATGACCTCTCTGATCTTGATGTCTTGATATCTGGTGATACAGGGAAATTTTATTCAGTAATACTTTAAAATAGATTTTACATCCTCTTAGCAATCTCTTCTTCTTGCTTGGGGATACCTATATTTCATATATTTGTTTACTTTGGACAGACCTATATTTCTCCCTGGGAGAAAATGATTGCGCTGCCTTTTTTTGTTTGTTTGTTTGTTTTTTTTTGGTTATTTGTTTGTTTTTTCTGCCTCTTTAAATGATTCGGTGAGCTCAGCAGCCTTGTCTTCAAGCTTCAATCTTGAATCTTGTCTTCAAGATTCTTATCCTTGTTTTAACCTGTTGCTGAACCTTTCTGCTCTATTTTGAAACTTGCTGAGGGACTCTTTTGTTTCTTTAATTTTCTTTATATCTTTCCTAATTTTGTCTAGTATTTTAATGACTATTTTTGTTAATTTCCTGAAATATTTTTTTGGCTTCTTTTTGCCAGTTTTTAAAGTTCTATTTAATTCCATTCGTCTTATTTGCCATCCATATTCTGAAGTCCATGTCTGTCACATCTCAGTAATTTCCTTATAGTTGGAGTTCCTTGCCATAGCGCCATTTATGATCTTTTGGGGATGTTGATCTGTTTCAATTTGTCATGTTGCCAGGGCTCTGTTGCTGATTTCTTTTTAACAGTTTCTTCCTCCGTCAGCTCAGGGTTTGGAGGGCTCCAGTTCCTTGCTGGAAACTTTCTGTTTGACTTAAGTGAGGGCACACCACTAGAAGATGCTCTGGTAACAGTGGTAACCAAAGTGGCTGGATGCAAGTTCTGTGGGTTTCTGTGGCTCTGTACATTTGCTTTAACAACATCTCACTATAATGGCAGCTTGCATCTAGAGGCACCTATGGTGGGACATTTGACTTCGAAATTGTCCGGCTCTGCTGTGGTAGTGGAGACTTTGGGGTGGAGTCTTGGGGTCCATGTGCAGCATCAGAGATATGGGGATGGTGTCTGGGGCCTGGCTAGAGTTCTGGAGGCAGGGAGCCCGAGGCGGGAGCTCTGCTGTGAGAACCTCAGAGCCAGGACTGAGGAAGAGGCTGAAGCAGAGTTTCTGAGCAGGGCCAAGAAGCCAGAGCAGGGCTGTAAGGAAAGTGGTGCTGAACTGACCTGGAGGGTGAGTTCATGGGCCAAGCATGCCGGAGGCATTTCCTTTCTGGAGGAATGGAATGAAGTAGCAGGCTGTTCATGCCTTAAAGGCTTTTCTTGGCAGCTTGGAGCTTGGTTGCCAAGTCTGGTGGTTGATGTTGGTTTTGACAGTCTCAGGACCACATAGCTCTTCATGCCTCTCCCAGGACTTGCTGAAGCAAAGTGGTAGCCCACAGCTTCTCAGGTTGGAACCTGCTGCATTCCACCCAGTCAGATCCCCTCACTAGCTATAAACTAAGCACTTGCTTCCACATCACTGGGTGTGGCTCAGGGAATCTATAAGTCAGTACACTCCCTCCCTACCTGGTACAGGCTGGCATGATGCACTTGGGAATTCAGGATGGCTTTAGCTGCTGTCCAGTCCCCACCACACCCACTGTCTTGATATAATGGCTTTGCACAGATTTCAGGCAGTTCCCTGTCCAACCCAGCAGAGGTCTATCGTGGTGATGGGAGCCACCCTTCAGCTCAGTTCACACAGACAGGGTGGCTGGTGTCTTAGTACTCCACGGTATTATTCCCTGTGGGGTCTCTGATATTCTCATGTGTAACACTCCATGATCTGTTTCCTTGTTTTGTCTGTTTTCTTATTTCTGCTCTGAGTGTCCTGCTTTGCTTCTTTGTGATTTTATAATGGTGTTTCTCAGCAGAGTGATCTGAATGGAGACAGTTTCCTGGACTTTTCACTTCTTTTCTTGGGAAGGAGTGTGTTGGCAGTTTGCTGTTAGTCCACCATTTTTTCCTCTCTCTGAGCACCACCTATTTTTTATGTATTCTTTACACGAATACTTTAGTGAATAGTTAAGATATCATAAGACTTGCAGTGCATAAAATGTTTACTATGCAGCTTTCCAGAGAACAAGTTGGCCAAAGCCTGATAGTCAGCATAAGAAAAAGCTGCCTATCAGTTGAGCGTTTTTACTCAGAATAATATGAAAATTAAACTGGATATCTTGATATGATGATACACTTCTAAGGCATATTTTCTTAAATGGTCAAACAGAATTTTTAACAGATCCAGGAAGATTACTTTATTCTATATTTTGCAATATAACTTTGTTTCACTACATCAGCGGTTCTCAACCTGTGGGTCGTGCACCCCCTTGGAGTGTATTAAATGGTTGCGTTATTAGGAAGGTTGTGAACCACTGCACTAGATGATAAATATAGGCAAAAAATTTCAGAAAATGCATTTAGTGAGAATTCACAGCGTCTTACGTATGGAAATTTTAGTTATGATAGTTGTTAAGTAAATTAATGAAAACTGCTAATGTGATCCCTATCTGATAATCAAGAAGCAAAAAACATCAAAAATATTTTAAAGCATAGGATTTCTCTTACACTTTTTCTTACTATATTTCCATTTATTTAAAATACATATACTTTTTAAATAAAATTACTCAGTATAATTTGAATACGTACATTTTAAATCTTACCACTACTTACATACAAACACTTTTAAAATAAAATTTAAAAATACATACTGAATCAATTTATTTTTCAACTTTAATTGTTTCACAGTAAACATTTTCCAAAGAGAATAATTAAATATTGAGTACAATTGAGGCCACTGAAATTTAATATTATTTTGCTTAACTATCCTGATCAGATAAAATAAAGAATACATTTTGCTTTAAATATTGAAAAACACATTCTTCTTTCAATTATTCTAGTCAATTGAGTCACATTAATATTTTTCCATTCAATTGAAAACAATGGAAAACAAAGAAGAGCGGAAACCCTGCCAAGTTTCAATTGGCTTTACACTAAGAACACAGATAAGCTTGTCTATTTGAAATGAAATAGTTTTCTTTGTGCAGATTGTATTTCAAAGCATCAAAGCATCTGTAGATAAGATAGTCATATTGTTTCCTGCCAGTCCTATGCTTAATGCTCATTTTTCAACTTCATTAATGACTACTCCAAACAAAACATTCACCTTCAGAAGACATCGCAGAGATAAGCCTGATTATTCTCACTGTGATAGAGATTCTAATAGTGACAATAACAAATTTAAGGGTCATCATTGCTGAAAACAAGTATTTGGCCATTAGTTCTTTTTTTCCCCCTAAAGGTAACTTTTTTTTCTTTTTTAAAATCATGACCTCTCGAGTGTCACTGACTAGATTTACTGCTAGAATGCAAGGGTCACTCATTTGTGTAAGCTTGGCAAGTTCTCTAATCTCTATACACGTGGTAACTCACCCCTAAAATGGGAGGAATGTTTTATCACGAGATTCCTGTGAGTTTTAAGTTATCCAATACCACTGAGAATGTTGCCAATGTTCTATACCTGATAGATACAACTTGAACTTGCATTATGCTCCATAGGTGTGGTCCCCCTATTAACCACTTAATTAAAAAAAAAAAAGAGAGAGATAATGTTGCCAATGAAAGTTAAATTTTTACATTTTATCCAGAAAGCTTTTTTAAAAACCCCAAAATAACTCATATTTCTCTTAAGAACAACTTCAAAAATTTAGATTATATTACAGAGGTGGGCATATAAAAAAGATTCAGGAACAAGAAACATACGGATGAATTGTGGAAATAACTGATAACAAAAAAATCTGAAGATGATTTTTAAAGTTCTATATATACATGTATGTGTGTATTTTCAAAATGCATTTGTTTTTCAAAATATATGTATGGTATTTATTTTACCAGCCAAAACTCAAAGTGAAACTAATGAGTGTATAGAAACAATTTATTTTATAAAACTGGAAAGAGTTTCAGGTTAAATAAGGAATTGCTTTTTAACTACTAATTTTAAATGGTACTCATTGTTATTGAAATAAATTATATTTTGTCTGTTTCATCTCTCTTTTCTCCAGTACCTTCCCCATAAACTATATTTCTTAGCTTTTCTAAACTTCCACTGAGGGCCAGTAGATTACTGGTCTGTCTTGGGGTTCCCTTTTCCTGCTTCATGGCCTGGAAACAGCTTACAGGGAGTAAATTGGTATTTTTTTTTTCTTTTTTTGAGAGAGAGTCTTACTTTGTTGCTCTTAGGAGAGTCCCATAGCATCATATCTCACAGAAACCTCATACTCTTGCACTTAAGCAATCCTCTTGCCTCAGACTCCTGGGTAGCTGGGTCTACAAGTGCCCACCACAACACCTGACTAGTTTTTAGAGATGGGATCTCTAGCTCTGGCTTATGCTGATCTCGAATGAACTCCTGGGCTCAGGTAATCCAGTCTTCTTCTCCCAGAGTGCTAGGATTACAGGCAGGAGTCACCAGGCCTAGCCTAGTTGGTAATATATCCACGCTAACCTTTCTTATTTCCCTTATCTCACAGATCATAGAGCTACGCAATCCCATTTTACAATATCCACAAACATTATTTTCATACAATTTTTCCAATTTTCTAGTTATAAAGTATGAAGTACATGTGGTTACTCTCCTCCATTTTATTCTAAAGTAGAAGTGCATAATTCAATTTTCTAGTCTTGTAAATTTGTACCTGGATATTAATTTTTTAACTACTGTGAGAATTTCTCTTTTAATAATTGATTTATAGCCTATTTAAAATTATTATGGCTAGTAACATGTTATGTTGATATTTTATCATTTTTATTTTAATATTAATTATTATTTCTATTAACTTATTTTTCCAATTCTCTTCATCATTACTTCTTTTATTTATTTGTTTTTTAAATTCCATTTCCCTCAATTTCTTTCTTTCTTTTTTTTTTTTGTAAAAACAGAGTCTCAGTTTACTGCCCTTGGTAGAGTGCTGTGGTGTCACAGCTCACAGGAATTTCCAACTCCTGGGCTTAGGTGATTCTCTTGCCTCGGCCTCCTGAGTAGCTTGGATCACAGGCACCTGCCACAATGCCTGGCTATTTCTTTGTTGCACTTTGGCCAGGTCTGGGTTTGAACCTGCCACCCTCAGTATATGGGGCCAGAACCCTACCCACCGAGCCACAGGTGCCGCCCTCTCAATTTTTTATCCTAACAAATTTTCTTACTAAATTTTTAGGGAGTGCTCTTAAATTGTTGGCATGCAAAAATACTCCTCTCCCATTTTCTGGTATAAATCTAAGGGGTACAGTGCAATTTTGTTCCATGGGTATACAGAGTAATGGTGAAGTCTGGGCTTTAAGTGCACATCTATCAGCCAAATGATTACCTTATACCCATTAAGTAATTTCTTATAATTTACACCTCTCCCACCTCCCACCCTTCCTCGTCTCTGATGTTTATCATCTGATACTCTGTGTACATGTGTACCCATTATTTATCTACTAAAGTTACTGAATACCTTTTCATCCATATGTGATAAAAACAAATATTTGAGTTTATTTTCTTTTAAGTCCAGTTTGTTTTCATTTTTTTTTTGAGATCCAGTATTCTGTCAGGTATAACAATTTGTTTACCAGTACTTACTAATTACTTGGTCTTGCTCTCCAGACTTTCCTTCAGAGATTCATTTTCTTCCTATTGAAATTAGTGTTTCTTTGAGTAATGTTTATTATTGATAAATATCATCACATCTTTATCAGAGTTTTTTCATTTAATATAATTTTTTATTTTATACCTATTTACCTGTGTTGTTTATCAAGCAGTTTTATGTAACACTCCCTTCCATTTCATTAATTCTATCTTTGGATTTATATCATCATTTGACTTTTTAATTTGATAATTTTTCATTCTTTCTCATGCCTAGAATAATCTTTGACAAATTTTCGTAGTTGACTTTTATATTATCCTGTTCATTTTCTTCTATCTCTTATCTTTCCTTTCTTCTTCAATCATTTCAATTGTTCTTCTTTAGCTAGTCACTAATGTGAATACCAGCTTTCGGCGCAAGAATTTAGAGGGAAGAGACTTTATTCCACTGAACAATGTGTAAAGCAGGCAGGGAAGGCACAGTTTTGGAGAACATAAGGAGGATTTGGCTTTTATAGAGAACGTTCCAGCTTAGGTTTCCATTCAGGTCTGTTTATGCAAATTAAGGGTTCAAATTAGGTTATTTCTGACTGGTTAATGTAGGCCAAAGTCCATGCCTTAGTTCAGTAGACAGGAACAGGAGCAGGTTGCTTTGAAAATCCCCAAATAGATGTGTGGGTTTTCCAGGAGCTCCAAGTACATGTATGACCTGTTATCAACAAAGGGCCATTCGGCTTTATTTCAAATTCAGGCCCAGTTAGCCAGTCATGTTTTATTTTGAGGGATTGGCTCTTTTAGGTTCACACTAATTTTTCCAATAACTAACACTGTTTATGAAATGTTTCTTTGGATAATTTCTAATTTTCTATTGGCAATTCATGTTCAAAGGAAGCTTAATTTTCCAGGGAGCTTACAATGAGTTCCTTACTGTGCACATTTCTTACAGAGCAGATTTAGATTTGTTTCTGGTTTATGTCAGAGGTTTGATTAAGCTGAAAACCATTCTTAACTAATATTTGGACTTTAAATTCTGTATGCAATGTGGGAAATATAAATCTAAAATCTACTTCCAATTAGAGCTCAAAGATGGTGTTTTAATAAAAACAGATGATTTTTTTTCTTCTCTCTAGAGTTCTAGCAAGTGACTAGCATTCCAGAAGCTTCCTCTTTAATTGTGAGATAGTGGTTTTCTAATTACTTTTTGCAGAGGGAATTTCTTGGATGTTTCAAGATCCTAAAGATTTATTTTTCATTCTTTTAAGACATGCATATATTTTTTAAAATTGTATGCTGTTACATGTTTGTTACATGTAACTGCTGCAGGGTTATGTACATAACGGCTGCAGGGTTAACGTAACCCGGGGACAAGGTTCTTTAAGACCTGTGGAACTGGCAGCGATAGAGTGAAGAAAAATAAAGTTAAAAGTGGAGAGAGATAAAAAGAAAGTACATACAGAATAAAGTATTCAGGGGTGGGACCCAGGGAACCACCACTAGCTT
This sequence comes from Arctocebus calabarensis, assembly GCA_963573935.1. Taxonomy (NCBI): domain Eukaryota; kingdom Metazoa; phylum Chordata; class Mammalia; order Primates; family Lorisidae; genus Arctocebus; species Arctocebus calabarensis. The sequence goes on along the minus strand of CAUYON010072354.1, from coordinate 8,621 downwards.
GTGGAGCCATGAGTGTTTGTTCCACTCAGCTTTTATTGAAGGCTATTTTCTTATTTAGCTGAGTGGTTAAACTGAGGAAGGGAATAAAATGTCATCAGTTTCTCCCAGTAAGCATGTTCGTTCTTATTCTATCTATAATCATTAACTTTCAGGGTCTGGGCAGCCTTGAAAAATCTGGTACCTGAGCCCTGTGTGGGGGCAGCTGTCTGCTTGTGGTCATGCACACAGACCACTTGGTGGCAGTAGACCCCTCTAATTTCTCCTTGGAGCAGAGCTGGTGGCATCAGTTCTTCCTCTGATGAATTGGTGGAAAAGAGTAATTTTCTCCTTATTTCCACTCGGAGGCATTTCCCCTCCCTCCCACTCCCACTATTAAGGTACACACACTCCTGCCTATATCTCATGACGTTAGCTGTTCCCTTGATCTCTGCCCTGGCCATTATACCAATCCCCACAATGAGTATTTGCTTTGACTGTTGATTAGACAGGGCATTGGCCTGATTAATGTTCCTTCCTAGGCATGGCACACAGCTTCCGTTTTGGCCATTGTACTTCAGAGTGCTTACAAACCCCGCAGCAGTATTTGCAAGCTGTATCCCTTACAGACCAGGCTTCTAGTAAAAGCAGGAACTGCTCAGACAAGTAATTTAAATGTTAGTTTAAAAGTAAGCTAGCTAAACTGTTTTTATTCTGCCTTGCTCAGCTTATGTCTCTGTTTTTCCCCTTTTCTGTGGGTGTCTTCCTTTGTCAAGAAAGAGGTCTTTGGTCTCCATTCTCTCTGCAATAACCATCTCTTTTGGATCGTTAGAATAGAAGAGAGCTTATTTTATACTCTGTCATGACCCTTGCAAAATTTCTCTTTTTGTCTGTCTCCATTCCCATGCTCTTCCTAATACATTTCTCATATCTTGAATTAAAAATTTATTTAATTTGAAGCATATTTATTATGAATGCTGCAAATTCTAAGCATATTTAAAAATATTTCTTTAAAATAAATAAAATACAGAAATATTAATAAAAAGGCAATAGTTATGTGCTATATACAGGTTGAAATGCTGTACTTAAATTATCTACTCGGCTCGGTGCCTGTGGCTCAAGAGGCTAAGGTGGCAGCCACGTACACCTGAGCTGGTGGGTTCGAATCCAGCCCAGGCCCGCCAAAGAACAAGGATGGCTGCAACCAAAAAAAATGGCCAGGTGTTGCGGCGGGCGCCTGTAGTCCCAGCTACTTGGGAGGCAGAGGCAGGACACTCGCTTGAGCTTAGGAATTGGAGGTTGCTGTGAGCTGTGATGCCATAGCACTCTGTCCAGGGTGGCAGCTTGAGGCTCTGTCTCAAAAAAAAAAAAAAAAAAAAAAAAATCTACTGAAATAATGGTGGTTATCTTTGGAACAGGATTTATCTAATATTTCCTGACTTATAGGATGGTAGTTTAAAATTTTATCATATATAATGTAAAGCAAATATAAATTTATAATTTTAATGCAGGGACTCACTTTCTTGAAGAACTGGAATATGTTGTAAACTTTAGTTCAGAAATTAGATAACCGAAAGTTGAGGAATAATACTTAAACATGGAGAAACAGTGTCCTCATGTGTGTAATAGGCTGTTTCCTCATGTGTGTAATTGCTTGGATTAGGGTCAGTGGGAGAGGAAAGATAAAAGCATAAAGAAGAGATATGGAATGCATTTACATAAACACCATTTTTTACTTACATTTCTTTGCAATTTAAATTTGTTGAAACAGTCTAAAAAAATTTTAGGGAAAAATACTAGTAGAAATGAAAAGAACCAGCAAAAACAGTAATGCAATCACTAAGAGAATAAGTTATTTTAAAATAATTTGGGGCGTATTTGAATGTCTCATTTAATTTATTTTAAGATTTTTTATGGTCTTGAAAATCCACAGGTAAACCTGGAATCTATATTCTCCTATGTCCTTGTAATCTAGAGAAGATTATATCAAATAATTCACTTCAGGCCTTCAGAGATTCGGATGTTACTATAGTTTTAGGGTATTCTGAGAGAGGAGGTAAATCATCCTGGTAACATCTCCTTTTCAGTTTTAACTCATCCACAATTCTCATAGTTTCTCACCTTGCCCCCATTTTTTAGGTTTTTAAAATAAATGATGGATTTCCTCACATCCTAACTCCCATCCATATTTAAAATATCACTGGGGTTAGATGATTAATCTTCAAAAGATGGTGTTTTAATCAGGATGGCATATTTAGATTATGAGTGAAAATAGCAAGAAACGAGCTCAAGTAGCCACATGAGATTTAAATATAAGGATTAATTTTGACTCCATGGATAGAAGACAAATGTACTTGTTATACTCTATATCTGCAAAAAGGCAACTCAAACTCTTTGTCAGATAGGAGGCATTAAGAAAATAGGTAACTCTTTAAAATAACTGTGCAATTAATCACTGCCGAAACCACTGTTGAAATCCCAAAGAACTAGTTATGACATGCATATTAATACCACATGCGTTCCGTATGATTAATATTGTGACAATAAGTACCTGAGGAAATTAGTAACGATCATCTATTATTTTAAGAATCTGCAACATAATTGAAACATTTTACCATAAAATGTAAGCACTTTTAAGATACATGCAATGTTTCTTGCGTTTTTATCCACTTGTTTATTTTGATGTTTTTAAAATACTTTATTTCATAAATACTTACTACTAAAAAATGCCTTTTCTTTTTATTTCCACCAAACTAAGAAGAATTAATACATTAGATAAACAATCTGATTCAATTTTCGGTAATAGAAATTTGATTTTTGAAAGTTAAATTATTTTAATTGAAATGATAAATACTTTCTTTCCTATAAGCAGCGAACTTTGTCATTCATTTCTTCCCCAAAATGACTTTGTCCTTTTCAAATTAGGGAGGCTCATGCAGCCAACAGAATTAAAATTCCCTAAAGCAGTTCATGTTATCCTAACAGGATCATCCCGTGGCAAATTCATCAGTACATCAATGCAGGGCATTACTGATACAAGTTTAAATCTGTGGAAATATTAGTAAATTTCTTAGGTCTAGACTTCTAATAAGCAAACTGCTTTCATGGGTCAATCTTGATTTTAAGTTATTATCTCCTTGCCAGTTCCTATCACCTCTATTCCTTAACTCTACACACACACAGTTTGCTTCTTATTGATGCTCTTTATTGATGTCACACTACCAATATTTTTCTGTTATTGTTGTCTATCTTAAGAAGACCTGTTCTAGCTTTGTAGGGACATCTATCCTACTTAGCTGGATAGCTACCTTCTATCCTACTATAACTAATGTTATATTACCCACCCTTTAACTCTCCAGTTTAAGCAAATGTATTCATTTTTCACCAATCTCTATGTCTCATACATAAAAAATTAATATGCATGCTCAATATTATTTCATTTTCACTTTGCAAAATTGCAATCTCTAATTTTATAATTTCCAAATTCGCCATTTCTTTGCAATGTGGAGTTCCTCCAGAACTTCACATAGCACTACTAAACAGAATTTTCTCCTTCTTGCATAGCTAAGAGTGATGACCCCACTATGCTCCTCTCTCTTATTTATTGTCTTTTGGGAGAGTCATTACCACTGCACCATCTAGCTGCTCAGCTAGGCTGGCATTTTTTATTCTGCTAAGACTTTACTCCATCTACTAATAACACCCTCCCTTATTTATTCCACTACAATAATCTGTAGCATTTCTGTATAAAATAGCTCAAGTAGCCAGATGAGATTTAAACATAGGATTAATTTTGACTCCATGGATAGATAGAATGGATGCATGCAAACAGTAATCACAAAGCCTCAATGTGTCCCTACTCACATTCTGAAAATCACTACCATTATTGTCCCACATGGTCCTTCAGCTCTTTGTTCCACCCACCAATGAAGGAGGAAAATATCTCTTACTCTTCTCATGAGGGAGACTGCAATGACCCGTAACAGTGATTAATAGGTGTTTTAGTTTTATATACAAATTGCTCTCTCTCTCTCACTGCCAGCCATACTTTGCATTCCTTACTGAAACTAAGCAACAATACATGAGGATAACTAGTCTGGAAAGGATTTAGTTAATGAATGCTTAATGCATCTTAAAGCAGAACAGCTTGGTCCCAAAATTTTACAGCAGAGACCAGATCATCATCCTCAATTTTTTCTTTGGCCTTTTAAGTGAGAACAGAGTCATTTTTGTCTTGCAATAATTGCGTTTTGGTCTACCACACTGATGCAAGAGTTGTTATTTCTTTAGAAGTTTTCGAAGGCTACATGCAAATAAGAAGATGCAAAAAGTTATTGGCAACATAGTGAATGGTCACCAAGAATATATATCTAATTTCAATTTAGGCTCAATTACAAAATCCTGCTACATTAAGAGAAAATAAGCCCTCATAATTTTTATTCCTTTATTAAACATTGAGCCTAAATTAGCATAAATAAAGGCCAATATATATTTGGATAACAAAATTACAAAATGCAATATCCTGCAGCATTTTAGTTTGTAAATGCATATAAAGTCATTCTTAAATCTACATAATGTAGTGATTAGGTATTAATTACAGAAATAGCACTGAGTCAGCAGTGGTGAATAAATAATTTTTTGTTTTTGTTCTTGTTTTTTTGGTGCTCTACAATCACACATGGTCTTATATGCCTTTAAAAAGTAGTTGCACCTATGGCTCAACGGAGTAGAGTGTTGGCTCCATCCAGAGGTGGTGGGTTCAAACCCAGACAAGGCCAAAACGTGGTTGTTCATTTTCTTTCCTTAAGAATTTGCCATTATAGTATTGGACCTGTGCAAAGGAGAATTTTGTTTCTGGTAAAGATCCCAGCCAATATTGATTTCTTTCACCAAATTTATTTTAAAAGAGTCCCCCTTTTATTTTTTTATTAAAACATGTTTTTGTTACATAAATTCAAAAATACATAAGGTAGAAAATTGGCACACACTCTAACCACGTCAGAAATATCTTTGGAAAACAAGTAAGACAGCATCCATAACTTTTTAATTATACTGAAGATAAAAAATCCATCTTTACCATTCTAATGAAGATAATCATTCTTCATCTATGAAGTACTGAAGAACCTTACCATCTCTCAATTTTTATGCAAAGAGGAATATAGTTCTTAACACAAGAACTTCACATCTATGAAGTACTGAAGAACCTTACCACCTCTCGATTTTTGTGCAAAGAGGAATATAGTTCTTAACACAAGAAAGGGTAAATTCCAGTTCAAAGAAAGTAAACTTTACATGCACCACGAGCAAAGAGTAGAATTGAACAGGTGGACATTTGATAAGCAAATCTCAGTATAAAGGGTTCGCACAAATATTTATGTTTGCTTAATTTAACTCATAGTTTATTATAGTCATCTTTTTATTTTGAAATTTTAAATTGTCAAATGTAGGTATATCAATCACTTTGGCTATTATAATCAGTCAATTCAATATTACATCACAATCTGTACAGAATACCTATCTTTCTTTTAATTTATGAGTAATAGATCATTTCCCGTAGGTTGTATTTTTCGTCCTCACGTGGAATAGGCCTTTGTGTTTTCCTTTGGTCTTTCAGAATTCTAAAATTAAATAGCTGTTAGTTGTATTGAGTGGATGAAAGGGGAGGTCTTTGGTATTGCTTCGGGTCATCAGATTTATACATGTCTTCCATTCCTGAAGTCAGTCTTTTTCTAAGATCCCTTTAGAACACTTCCCTTAGTTGACATCAGTACTCACCTCCAAACTGAGTTCTCAGTTTTTAATTACCATGCACATCATTTAAGGTAAAGATCCAGATTCTGAGAAGGCTTCATATTGTGACTGAATTATTTATTTTAACTGTGTGGGAGTTATGGAAAAGAAAAGGTGTTTAACTCTAGATAACAAAACAAAAAGTTATTACCTTGCACATTTAAAAACAGTTATTTATCAATTGTGGAGAACTGGTGGAACAGAGAGCAAAAAACTAAAATGCTTTTAAATTCTTCTGTATTCTTCTTATACTGTCCTCTAGATAAGTATCATTTCTTTCTTGTAGATTACTCATACTCAAACAAATAACTCCGTATTATGACTTGTCCTCATCATACGCCTCAGATTATATGTATTTTATTTAAAACTATAATTATTAGATGGATTTTATTCTTATATATGTACAGATTTTATTCTAATATACATATATACTTAATTAACTCATAATCTTAGGCATTTGAATGCATTTCAATTATTAAATAATATTAGAAACATAAGAAGCAGCTAGCTGTAAAAGTAAAGAATATGTTCATATGCACTTCTGATGAAATGAATAAAATTTGAGGAAACGTCAGAGAAAAAGAACAGTGTCAAAGGCTTGACAATTAAGTTTCTGAATTTGCACTGTGCACTTAGGGTGGCAGCACTGTACAAAGAACTCAGTAAAGTTTCATAACCTTACTATGTCAGCCTCTTACAACTGTGTTCCTGTCAGTGTGTGGCTATGTCTTGCTGAGTACTTTTCTTTATTGTTCGTGGATGGGAATATCAGAACTTGAATTATAGCAATGAACAAACATTCAGTTTCTTGTTAGAGCTGATGAGTGGAAGAGAAATCAAGACCAGGTGAAACTTACTAAATGCAGAATACAAATGTCTTCATACAATAACTAAGAAAATGTCCTGAATGGCATGTTAAATAGTATGATGCAAACATTTCAGATTGTATATGTAACCAGCACATTGTACCCCTTGATTGCACTAATGTACCCAGCTATGATTGAAAAAAAAAAAAAAGAAAGAAAGAAATCAAGACCATTGGTCAAAATTGGACCAAGTCCAATTTTATGGGGATAATGTCATGAAGAAAATAGCAATGTACAAATAGGTTAAATGTTTTTCTGAGGGGACACAAAATGTCGCTGATGAACACAGGTCAATGGACCAGTAATGAGCAGAACTGATGAAACCATAGAAAAAAATAATACATCAAATTGTGTGTCAAAATTGTCAGCCAACTGTGAGAAAGATAGTAGACCAAGAAAACATTGTAGACAATCAGCAAACTTTTAACAGAAAATCTTGGCATGAAAAGGGTGTGCTGAAATGGTCCTGAAGGAGCTCAATGATGAACAAAAGAAAAGGAGAGTTAAAGATTGCCGAGACCTTTTGGAGAGGCAAGACAATGTTTTGGGCTCTGTTATCACTGGTGGTGAAACATGGATGCACGGATACAACCCTGAACAAAAATGTCAAAGTGCACAATGGAAGTCAGTCAATTCTCCTCAACTAAAAAGATACTTTTAGTCCAATTTAAGAGTCAAAAAGATGTTGCTAACCTTTTTTGAGATTAGAGGGATTATTCATTATGAACTTGTACCAACTGATTAACTAAGCTTATCATTTCAAAGAGCTACTAAAAAAGTCCACATGAGTAAGTTAGGTGAAAATGACCTGAAGTTTTCACAAACAACTCATGGCTCTTGCTTCATGACAGTATACCAGCTCACACAGCACTATCCATAAACAAAAAACGGTATTGGAACATCCTCCCTCCTTCCCGCATCTGTCCCCCAATGACTTTTTCTTTACCAGAAGATAAAGGGAATTTTGAAAGGAAGAAATTTTGATGACATTCAGGACATCAAGGTTAATATGATGACTGCTCTGATGACCACTCCAGAAAAAGAGTTCCAAAATTGACTTGAAATGTGGACTAGGTACATAGCTTCCCAAGGAGAATACTTTGAAGGGGACTGTAGTAAGTCATGAGATATGTAGCACTTTTTCTATGATGAGTTCCTGAACTAAGCTGTCAGATGTTGTATGTCAAAGAGTTTTTAAAAGTTTTGCAATTTCTATTAGCATAGGCTTCCAGAAATATGTGTATGTTTATATATCTTACTGCTGTGTGGATTAAATAGCCATTTTCTGCTACCCATACTATTGTGTATGATAATATGAAATGTGGGTTTCGATTTAATAAGAAAAATAGCAATACTATAATTTGTATCAAACTAAAATTATTTGAGTGCCATGATGTGTATTTCATATTTATGTTTTGTATCTTGATTATAAATTTATTTCTTAAAGTTTAGCTACAATTTATACAAATTTTATTGGAAATATTTTGTTTTAATTTGATATTATTTTACAAAATATATATGTTTTATTAATTACTTTATATTTAATAGTATTAACCCTATGTTTATATGGTATAAATATTTTTTAGTTTATATTTTTAGTGCAAAACTCATTTTTTCCACAAATACATTTTATTTTCCACTATAGCTTCTGTATTCTTTTTACATATACGTTTAAAATATCTTTATAACATAGATATTAGGTAAATATTTAACACTATTTTTGGTATTGTTTTGTGTGTAGTATTCATAGTTTTTTTTTCTTTCTTTCTTTTTTAAATCATAGCTGTGTACATTAGTGCATTCATGGGGTAAAATGTGCTGGCTGCATATACAATCTGAAATATTTTTATCCAACTGTTTGACATAATCTTCATGGGATTTTCTTGTTTATTGTATGAAAACATTTGTAATCTGCATTTAGTAGGTTTGACCTGTACCCTTCTAAGATGCACCATATGTTGGTGATCCCAAAACACCCAAATGTGATCC
>CAUYON010072348.1:0-14301 GCA_963573935.1 Arctocebus calabarensis | reverse complement strand
TTTTCTTCCCCCAAATTTGGTGATTTCCTTCTTAATCTCGTCTATGACCCATCTATTGTTCAGCATAAGGTTATTTAGCTTCCATGTTTTTGTTTGAGTATGCAGATTCCTGTTATTGTTGAGTTCAACTTTTATTCCATGGTGGTCTGAGAAGATGCAAGGAACAATTTCTATTCTTTTAAATTTGCTGAGGTTAGATTTGTGACCTAAGATGTGATCAATTTTGGAGTATATTCCATGGATGATGAGAAGAATGTGTATTCAATTTTATTAGAATGAAGTGTTCTGTAGATGTGTGCTAAATCCAGATGTTGACTGGTTATGTTTAAATCTAAAATTTCTTTACTTCGCTTTTTATTGGAGGGTCTATCCAACACTGCTAAGGAGTATGAAAATCTCCAACTACTGTGGAGCTGGAGGAAATCAAATTACTCATGACTATTAGAGTTTTTCTTATAAATTGCAGTGCATTCTGGTTGGGTGCATAAATATTAATAATTGAAATCTCATCATATTGAGTATTACCTTTAACAAATATGAAATGACTGTCTTTATCCTTCCTTATTTTGGTTGCTTTAAAGCATATTGTATCTGCGAATAAGATCGCAACACCTGCTTTTTTTCTGTTTTCCATTTGCCTAGAATATTGATGACCATACCTTCACCTTGAATCTATATTTATCTTTTAAGGTAATATGAGATTCTTGTATGCAGCAGATTTCTGGCCTGAATTTTTGTATCCAATCAGCCAACATATGCCTCTTTAGAGAACAATTTAAACCATTTACATTAATTGAAAATATTGATAAATCTTTAGAAAGTCTAGTGGACATTTTTAATCCTTTCATCACTGTGGAAGTTGGATTTTGATAAGAAGTTTCTGGGTAAGAAAACTTTTATTGTGGAGGATTACACTCGTCATTATGGAGGATAGGTCTGAGAATATCCTGGAGAGCTGGTTTATTTATGGCAAATGTCTTCAACATGTGGATGTCATTAAAGTATTTAATTTCTCCATCACAAATGAAACTCAGTTTAGCTGGATACAGGATCCTGGGTCGAAAGTTATTTTATTTTAGGAGATTAAAAGTAGATGACTATTCTCTTCTAGCTTGAAAGGTTTGATCAGAGAGATCTGCAGTTATTCTAATATTCATCCCCTTCTATGTTATGGATTTCTTGCATCTGGTTGCTTGCAGAATTTTCTCTTTCATTTTAACTTTAGTGAAGTTAATTATGATGTGCCTGAGGGATGTCTTATTCAGATTAAGTTGTGCTGGGGTTCTGAAACTGTCTGCTATCTGAATTTCAGAATCTCTTGGCATTTGGGGAAGTTCTCTTTCATAATCTCATAAAGAAGAGACTCTGTGCCTTGTGATGCCACTTCGTCCTTTTTAGGTATCCCTATAAGGCAAATATTGGTTTTCTTTGAATTATCCCAGAGCTGTCTGAGAGAATGATACATTTTTTGCCTTCCATTTCTCTTCCTTATTGTAGGTTTGTGAGCGTTCGAAAGCTTTGTCTTCAATGTCAGAAATTCTTTTTCTGCTTGTTCCATTTGATTGCTGAGGGATTCTACTGTGTTTCTCAGATCTTTCAGGGCTGCAACTTCTTGTCTCAATGCATCCAAATCTTTGGTCATTTGGTCTTTGAATTCCTTGACTTCTTGAGACAATTTTTGAAATGCTCCCAGAATTTCTAATGTCAACGTTTCCTCTATTTTATTAATCTTGTTTGCAATCCAAATTATGAATTCAATTTCTGACATCTCAGCTATCTGTTTATGTATAGGATTGTCATTTGTGTCAGCGAAATTGTTCCTTGGTGGGTTCATCTACTATGGTTGTTCATGGTTGCCTGAGCTTTTCTGCTGAATTTGCCTCATCATTATTTTGCACCATTTGGCTAGATGAGTAGATAAGGATAAGTTGGTTTGGGAGTGTCTAGGAGTAGTGATTGACCAGTCCTTTGCCTGAAAGCTGGGACTGATGTCTGTATCTTTTCCCCTAGAGTTTTGCCAAGGACTTATACAGTGCTATGGCCTGAAAAACTGGGGAACTTCCTGGTGTGGTGGGATTAAGTGACTCTGTCTTACCCTAGAGAATCAGTTACTCTGTGTTGAAGTCTGAGCTGATTGCAGAGAGCGCGCATTGGGTGTCCCCGCTGGATACGTTGGAGGAGCTTGGAGTCCTGATGGCTGGAGACACTGAGTTGCAGTTATTTAGAACATCTTGACTTGTAGGAACATTCACTACAGCAATCAGGTGATGGCAAAGTGTCAGCAATTCAGCTCAAACAGTTCAGAAAGAAAAAGTTCTCTGTGTTAAAACTTGGAATTATAATTTTAAGTGTATTTCTAAAAGGTAATCAAAAGTAAACAAATAAACATAAGAGATAAGAGAAAAAGCCTTAGGCAAACCTTATTTTTTCATGAGGAAAGAGCCATATATGTCAGTGCTTAAACTCTGTGTGTTCAATGGCACTGTGACAATTCCAGGAGTAAATACCAATTGATCTACAGGGGCAAATCTATCTGGGATATTGCAGACTTCTGTAATGAAACTTTTCAGTCCAGAAAACAATGAGTATCTACCTCTAATCTACTAACACAAAACAATTTCCCAACCAGAATTCTATATCCTGCTAAGCAAAGCTTTAAAATTGATGGGGAAATCAAATATTTTACTGATATGCAAACATTGAGGAATTTTGCCACAAGAAGACTAGCTCTACAGGTAATACTTCAACCCATTCTACACACTGACTATTACAATGGACCAACAGCAAAGCAAACACTCAGAAATTAAAAGATAGAACCTAGCTTTCACAATGATGCAAAAGATAAAACTAAGCAATGGACTTTCACAAAATAAGATGAATACAATGTTTACACTTATCAATTATCTCAATAAATGTTAATGGCTTGAAGTCCCCACTGAAGAGGCATAGATAGGCTGATTGGATTATAAAACACAATCCATCTATTTGCTGTCAGCAGGAAACACACCTCGCCTCAAAAGACAAATTAAAACTCTGAGTTAAGGGTTAGAAGATAATTTATCAGGCAAACAGAATTCAGAAGGAAAGAGGGGTTGCAATCTTATTTTCAGACAAGTGGATTTAAAGCAAATAAAGTCAAAAAAGACAAAGATGGACACTTCACATTGGTCAAGGGAAAAATACAACAGGCAGTCATTTCAATTCTAAATATTTATGTACCCAACTTAAAAGCTCCAAGATTCTTGAAACAGACCTTTATGATATATCATAACACCATAACAACAGAGGACTTTAACACTTCTCTTACAGGGCTGGACAGGTCCTCTAAACAAATTAAACAAAGATATAAGGGACTTAATGTCCCTTATATGGGATCGTTCTGGAAGAATCAACATTGTTAAAATGTCCATACTACCCAAACAATCTACAGATTCAATGCAATCCCTATCCAAGCACATTGTCATACTTTAAAGAGCTTGAAAAAAATAGTGCTTTGTTTTATATGAAAACAGAAAAAAAACTTCTAATAGCCAATACACTACTTAGATATAAAAACATATCAGGAGATATCACATCACCAGACTTCAGGCTATACTATAAATCTATAGTGATCACAACAGTATGGTACTGGCACAAAAACAGAGAGGTAGTTGTCTGGAACAGAATATGGAACCAAAATTGTCATTTTATCTTTGATAAGCCTATCAAAAACATAGAATGGAGGAAAGATTCCCAATTTAACAAATGGTGCTTGGTGAAATACCTGGAGACATAAAGACAAACTGGACCCCCACCTTTCACCATTAACAAAAGTTGATTCTCAGTAGATGAAAGATTTAAATTTAATGCATGAAACTATAAAAATACTAGAAGAGAGTTCAGGGAAAACACTTGAATAAATCAGCTTGGGAGAATGTTTTATGAGGCGGGTCCCCCAGGGAATTGAGGCAACACCAAAAATACATTACTGGGATCTGATCAAACTAAATAGCTTCTGCACAGCCTAGAGCACAGTAATTAAATTAAACAGAAAACCTTCAGAATGGGAGAAGGTTTTTGCAGATTGTGCTTTTGCCTCAGGTCTGGTAACTAGAATCCACAGAGAACTCAAACTAATCAATAATAAAAGAACCAATAACTCCATTTGCCATGTGGACAAGAGACTTGAACAGAAATTTCTCTGAAGAAGACAGGAGCATGGCCTACAAACACATGAAAAAATACTCATCATCTTTAATCATCAGAGAAATGCAAATGAAAATCACTTTGAGGTATCATCTAACTCCAGTAAGATCAGTCCACATAACAAAAGCTCAAAACTAGAGATGTTGGCATGGATGTGGAGAAAGGAACACTTCTACACTGTTGGCAGGAATGCAAGATAATATGGCCTTTTTGGAAAGAAGTTTGAAGAATACTCAAGGAAGTAAAAATAGACCTACCATTCGATCCTGCAGTTCCTCTACTAGCTATATACACAGATGATCAAAAATCATTTTACAGCAAAGGCATTTGCACCAGAATGTTTATTGCAGCCCAATTCATAATTGCCAAGACATGGAAACAGCCCAAGTGCCCATTGACCCATGAATGGATTAATAATTGTGGTATATGTACACCACGGAATACTATGCAGCTATAAAAAGATGGAGACTTCACATCTTTTATGTTTACCCTGATGGAGTTGGAACATATTTTTCTTAGTAAAGTATCTCAAGAACAGGAAGAAAATTATCCAATGTACTCAATACTACTATGAAATCAATATATAATCACCTACACATTCATATGAATGTAAAACATAACTAGAGTCCAGAAAGTAAAATGGATGAGGAGAAAGAGTGGAGGGATGGGGGGAGGCCTGGAGGAGGAAGGGCATTTGAGGGGACCTCACCTAATGTGCATATTGCAATGGACATTACAAAATTATTAGAGTATAATTCTCTTACCACAATAAATAAGTAAGTGAGGTGATGTATGTGTTAATCAGTTCATTGTAAGCATTTCACATCGTATATCAAATCAGTACACTGAACTCCATAAATGCATCAGTGTACACAACCATAATTTAATAAAGAAATAAATAAAATAAAATATGAGGCTGAAATGGAAAAAAAAATTTAGTCCAGATTTCAGAGATAAGCCAAAAAGTATGGTTGTGTTTTATACTTTTCATTCGGTAGCTATGTAAAGTCAAACACAAAATTAATAACAATGCAAATGATCCTATGGAATTTTCAATTACACTATTAGTTTATGGCAATGGATTTAAATGTTCTATTACATCATAAATTCCTTTTAAGATTGCATCTCCATCCACTTTTTCCAATTTATGTTGAAAAGTGAAATACACTTCATGTTGTAAATTAACATTATCAGTGATAAATTTTCACGGTTTAACAAATGTTTTTTACTTTTTTCCAAGGGAACTTAGTTTCATTGTATATAACAAGGGAAATAAAAAAAGATGACATATTCCAATCACTTTTCAATTTTATGTTTTTTAAACCCACCAATTCATCACCTAACATAACAACAACTTGTTCTAAATCTGATAATTCATTATATATTTCAGTATCAATCTGTTTTGGGGTAGTCCATAATTGTTCAGAGTTCTTATACCAGTCAGCCACAAACTTTTGAGTCTTAATATTTTTAGTTAATGCAATGCCAGCAGTGGCAGCAATAACAGCAATAATCCCCAAGATGGCAGCAATGAGCAGACCGATGAAACATCTGTTTCTTTTCAGGATCTTATCAGCTACAAGTTGCAGAATGGATGATATTGTGGATTCCTGCCAGGATCTGTTTAAGTTGATTGGCAGTCAAATTCCAGTGCGAGCTCTCAGCACATACAATTGTTCCTTAGATGGATTAAAACTCAAAGAATTGTAAACACAAGTAAACATTGGCAAGTAGAATAATGTACAAAATAATTACAAAATAATTACATAATAATTCTCCCATTACTTTATTCCAAGTATCATTTCCTTTTAGTCACACAAAAAGAAGTTGTAAACAGGCTTGAATGTACTTGGTGTCATTTACTCAAACTTCATTTCATATTCTTGGAGGTAGTTATGGTAGAATAATCCTCCAGTCCAAGGCTTAAGAGGTTGTAAAGCTACAGTAATTTTACACAAATGCATTTGTTTAGGATATGTGGCAATTCCAGGTAACGGAGGGGAGGGGAACCCTCTGGTCATCCATGAAATATACTCAGAAGCTGAAAACGATGATTTACTCTCATTATATAAATTTTTAAAAGACAAAGCTGATTCCAAGCCTGATCTTAAGTAAGCCCAAACCACGACTTCTCCACCTGTGTTATCAATAAGCATATGTACAAAATCTCCTTCACATTTGTTCCAATGTACCCATTCACAAATCTCTGAAAAAATATGCATTTTGCAAGGTGGTAATTCAGGATTAGAATTATCGATTCAGACCTTCTCTAGAGAGTAAGCACTTAATATAAACATTTCAGATATTTGTTCTTCGTTTTCAGGCTTATGTTTATACACACTAGTCCACATTTGAATAGACATTTTAAGGCAATGGGCATGGTCTCCAAAATATATGGGAGGATCAATCACCCCAGTAGTATAGTTAGAAATTATCATGCCTTCTTCATTAGGCTGAAATAAAGCCTAATGGTGTCATAAGGCCTGGGAAGCCAAGAAGAATCATTAACATAAATAGGAGCAGTAGGTTCTAACCAACTAACACCTCGAAGTAAAGGAGGCTTAGGAATAAAAGTCCAATATTCATATGTTTATCCTTGAGTCTGGGCAGTCAAAAGGACCATCATTGCCAGAAACAGATAGGAGGTATTCATTGGCTGGTGAATGTAATTCACCAGTTCCTCCACTTTATGGCACAATTTCTTTACCTGACCCCAAGTCATCGGGGCTGCTTCCTTTGTCTGAGGCCACAGCAATCATCTCTCCTCCTGTGTCACTGTCAGTTTTAGTCCATTCATGCAGGACATCATTTGTCTCTCTAATTTCTGGGTGTGTGTCTGGGGGGCCATGTCGGAATTTCAAGCTTTTATCTAGAACCCAGAGTTTAGTATTTCCTGTAGAAATGTAAGCATAACCTCTTCCCCAATGTATAACATGTGCCAAGGTGCATGAGTTTGTTAGATTATCCTTATAATAAATGGGTTGGTTTAATGGAGGAGAAGTAATTTTGATCCAGTGCTTATGAGCTGGAGTCTCATTTTTGTCATTCAAATTCAAAAAATTTAAAGTAAAAAGAGCTGAAGATAATCTATTTCTTGGGGTGATATTATACTATTTATACTATTCTTCCCCTTTCTTTGGTTTTAACAGCATTTTTTTAAAAGTTTGATTTTTGTCTTTCGATAATGGCTTGTCCTGTACTATTACCAGGAATTTCAGTAATATGCTTTATATTATGTAATTTTAAAAAGCTTGACATTTGCCAGAAATATTAGCAGAACCATTATCTGTTTTTATAGTCAAAGGTTTAGCTATGACTGAAAAGGCTTCTAATAAGTGAGAAATTACAGCATCAGACTTTTCAGATGTCATTGCTGAAGCCCAAGGAAAATGAGAATAAATATCTACAGAATGATGGATTTATTTTAATTTTCCAAATTCTTGAAACTGAGTACATCCATCTGCCATAATTTATTAGACAATAATCCTCTAGAATTGACTCTTATAGGTAAAATGTGGAGCTGTTAAATGCTGACAAGTAGGGCAAGAGTGTATTATAGCTCTTGTAGTACACTAAGAAATGTCAAGTCTTTTTAAAGCTTGAGCATTAGTATGATGTAACATATGCTCACATTGAGCAGATAAAACTGAACCTACTAACTGATCAATAGTTTGATTGCCCAATGAAATGGGTACTGATAAGTTGGAATGAGCTCTAACATGAGTAATATATATCAGATAATATCTATTTCTAATTAACTGCTGAAGGCATGAAACAATAAAGTAAGTTCTTGCAAATTAAATGGCAAAGTAACAGTTTTAATAGTTTTTGCAATATGAGTAGAATACTGTGAATCAAAAATAATGTTAAGGGGGTGATCAGGAAAATCTGTTAGAAGTAATACAACAGCAAATAGCTCTGCTTTTTGTACAGATGAATAAGGGGATTATTGTACTTTATGAATATGAGGACCTAAATATCCAGATATTCTCATTTGCATCCTTGTAAAATGTTTCTGCATGTGAAATGGGTTCTACTTTTAATATTTTAGGCAAAATCCAAGAATTACTTTTAAGAAACTGAATTCCTTTATCTGGAGGAAAATCATTGTCTATTATTCTAGTATAATCTGATAATGCAATTTGCCATTCAGTATTCAACGGAAGTAAATCAGAAATTTGATTATTAGTTAGAGGAATAATGTTTTTTTCAGGATCTCTTCCTATTAATTGTCTTAAGTGCTCTCTTCCTTTTAATAGTATAAAGGTCATTTTTTGTATGTAGGTTTCCATCCTTTTGGATGTTTTATTAGGTAAAAAGCATCATTCAACAAAGGCTGTTTCTTGCATAATCAGTCCTGTAGGAGTGCACTGATGGAAAAGCATAGATATAAAAATTATTGATTTGAGAGATTTGGTTTAATTGAGCATCTTCAGTATGTTCCTTAACCCACCGTAATTCTTTTTCAGCAGGAGTAAGCTGCTTAGGGCTGTGAAGATCAGTATCTCCTTTCAAAATGGAAAAATAAATTAATAGGAGAATAATCGGGGATTCTCCTAAAGTTGGCCGTACCCAATTAATATCTCCTAATAATTTTTGAAAGTCATTTAGGGTTTGAAGAGAATCTCATCTAATCTGTACCGTTTGAGGAACAATATTTTGAGCAGTAATGCGATATCCTAAATATTCCCAAGATTCCTGAGTTTGAACATTATCTTCTACCAATTGAAGACTATATTCTTTAAATTTAGAACATGTTAATTGGTATAATTCTTGTAATTTATTAGGGCATGGATGAGGCAACAATAAATCATCCATATAATGTAAATACATGGCCTCTGCAAAAGATTTCCTAAGTTCTTCTAAAGGTTGATTTACAAATAGTTGACACAAAGTGGGTCTGTTAAGCATACCTTGAGGCAATACCTTCCAGTGTAACCTCTGAGTGAGCTTTTCATTGTTTAAAGCAGGAATGGTAAAAGCAAAACATTCTACATCTTTTGGTTGCAAATGAATATTAAAAAAGCAATCTTTTAAGTCAATAATAATTATAGGATAATGTTTTGGTATTAAAGTTGGATTACGAATTCCGGGTTGTAAAGGACCAATTGGTTGAATGATTGTATTAATTTTTCTTAAATTTGTTAACATTCTCCATTTGCTTGATTTCTTTCTTTCTTTTTCTTTTTCTTTTTTTTTTTTTTTTTTTTTTGAGACAGAGCCTCAAGCTGTCATCCTGGGTAGAGCGCTGCGGCATCACACTCACAGCAACCTCCAACTCCTGGGCTCAAGCGAGTCTCCTGCCTCCACCTCCCAAATAGCTGAGACCACAGGCACCCACCACAATGCCCGGCCATTTCTTGGTTGCGGCCGTCATTGCTGTTTGGCAGGCCCGGGCTGGATTCGAACCCGCCAGCTCAGGTGTATGTGGCTGGTGCCCTAGCCCGTTGAGCCATAGGTGCAGAGCCTTGCTTTCTTTTTAATTACAAATATTGGGGAATTCCATGAACTGGTCATGGGTTCAATATGTCCAGTTTGTAATTGTTCATCAATTAATTGATGTAGCGCTTCTAATTTTACCAAAGGAAGAGGTCACTGCTCCACCCAAACAGGTTTATCTGTTTTCCACTGCAAGGAAAGGGTGAAGTGCTGGGCAGAGGCCCTTAGGAACAATCCTCTGATAAAGAAGGAAACACCAGGCCTTTTTTATCATGGTCAATTCGAGTTATTTCAGGATCTCTAGAAGAGCTGGGCTGAGTTGGATCGTAGCCCATATTAAACATTATATTTTTAGTAGCCTTTGAAATTGTGGGGATAGCGAACATAGCTCCCCATTGTAGTTAATAGATCTCAACCCACAAGGTAATAGCTATGGGTGCAACATAGGGCGGATATGATCTGCTTGTCCTTCAGGTCCTTGAAAATGTAAATCAGAAGTACTTGAAATGTAAATCAATATTACTCATTTTTCCAAGCCCAGCAAAAGTAGTTTTTACTCAAGCTTTTGACCAACATTCAGGACACACATGAGAAGTAATAATAGAGACATCTGTTCCTGTGTCCACTAGTCCCTCAATTTGAATATTGTATTCAAATGTCACCTTACATTGAGGGTGAGCATCATTTAGGAAAGTATGCAAAAAGACATGTTTTCTTGTGCTTTCAAAACCACCTTCGCTGGTAATGGGAGCTGTTTTGCCTTTATAATATGGTAAAATTAGTATTTGAGCCACACGATGTACTGCAGACAATTGGATAATTTTTTGTAGCCAAAGCTATTATTAAAATTTCTTCCTTATAATCTTCATCAATTATTTCTGGGTGTACACAAAGTCCTTTTATAGTAAAAGTGCTTTTTACTAGTATTAATCATACAGTTCCTGAAGGTATGGGATCATAAATTCCAGTGGGTAATTTTTTAGGAGATTCCCCACTGGTAAAGTTAACATCTGTTAATAAAGGGAGATCCAAGGTTGCACTTCCTTGAGTGGCATGAAATAAATCCTGGATATAGACTTTGTTACCAGAACCTAGTTCTGATTCATTTGAGCATTAGCTTGGCCATTGTTCACTGGAAACTGCTGAAGAAGAGAGCTCAACTTGTTTGTCTGGGGGCCTCAAGCTAGCCCCTCATTGGAGTTTCCCTGATTCTGGGTAGAAGGCAAATTATTGAAGTCTTTGTCCTTAATTAAACAACACTCATTTGCCCAATGCCTGCCTTTACCACATTGGCAACAAATGCCTGGCAGGCACCCTGGTCTTTATTTTAGTTTCACTTTTACCTTTTCTACATTCTTTTCAAATGTGGCCAAATTTTCCACAGTTATAACATTTAGATCTTGCAGTACTGGGTTGCAAAGCTGAGGCTAATAGATTAGCTTGGAAAGTGCTTGATTCTGCCTTGCAACAGAAGTGAATATATTGATCAATGGTGTTGCGTTAGCAGAGATGCGAGGGGCTACAGCTTTGCCTCAGGTGTAAATTCACACTGTAATGTTAAGAAGGGTGCAAGAAGCAGGCTACAAACTCCTTGGAACTGAAGGCTGCAAAAACTTCAAAGTGTCTGTTTGTGGATGACTGTGGAACAGTCTTTGTGTTTGCCTCAGGGTAGTCCAAACCTGTTGCTTTTTCTGGGAAGGCAGAAGCCAATTTAACCCATTAGTGGCTCACTCGAATGAGACATACATGTCGGGATTTCTAACCCCACAAATGGTGACATTATTCTGATTTTTGAATCTGCCTATAGTCTTTTTGAAATCAATGTTAGCATTTTTGAAAGCCAGTGGCAAAAGCAACATTTTGGGGGCATCTTATCCAGGCACTGATCTCTCAATTGCTCATTGTAAATGAGCAATAAATTCAGTATATGGTTCATTGTTTCCTTGAAATGTTTTTGTGAAAAATTGTCTAATCTGCCCCTTTTCATCAAGATGCTACCATGCAGTAAGGCAATTATCTGGAATTTCAGCCAGTAATTCATTAGAATACTGTGTTTGAGCATTTATACCATCAAAGACTCCAGTTCCTGTTAATTGATTGAAGTTAAAAGTAGGAGGATTTTAAAGTGTATTAAGATGAGCTTGTTTTTTCGCTTCCTCCATCTACTAGGACTTAAATGGAATGTATTGTCCTGGGCTCAAAGTAGTCTGTGCTAATGTATCCCAATCTACAGAAATAAGTAAATGGTTTGCAGAATAGGATCTTAAAATCCCCATAACATATGGGGAGTTAGGGCCATAAGTATGAATAGCATCTTTTAATATAGTTAAAAATTTTAATTGAATAGGAATATGACTAGTTTGTACATGCCCATCCTCAAGTGCTTCCCTGAGTAGTGGGAAAGTGAAAGCACTGGTGGACTGAGCATTAGAAGCTTGGGGCAGTGCCAATGAAGATTCGGCATTTTGGACAATATTAAAAGGTGCTGAATCAACAGGAAAATGGAGTTTAGTAACAAATTGAGAATCCAGAGAATTTGGCCACACTGGATAGCAACCTGGAGGAGCAGTGGGGGTGAAAGGTTTATCTTGTAATGTCAGAAAATACTTACTTTGGGGGGCTTTAAATGATGTTCCTCAATGGCCTGGAAATATTGGGTTAACTTTTTCTTAATTTCAGTCATGTCCTCGCTATCAGAAAAATTGGTTATAGTATGATCTGAGTCACTCTCAGTTAGATCTTTCTCTCACTCTTTAACTTCTGGATTTTCTGGTTCATCATACACAGGGTCTTCTACAGTCTGTCCCTCTTTTGGAGGTGGGGGAGGGAAATTTTGAAGACATTCTGCATCAGAATTAGATTGTAAGGGTTCTAATGCCACAGTTAGCAAGTGATAGGTGGCCCAAAATCTCTACTTATACTTTCTCCCCTCAAATGGGTGTGCCTAAAAGCTTTGCCTACATTCTTCCAAACTTTTAAAGTTAATTGATTTTTCTTTTGTGAAGTAAACCAGTAGCAATGTTTAGCTACTACCTGAAATAGTCCTTGCAAGGTCTTTGTTTTAACAGTGGTACCTGTAGACTTTAATAGAGTCTTTAACAGACCCACATACTGGTTCTGCAAGGACTAAGAATTTCCCATTATTTCCTTATTCTATTGCTGGAAGTCCCATGTACTTACAGCATGATACTTCTACGTGACCAGGCCTTTAGCCACATATGGAGTTCTATCCAGGATTTTTTCCTTTCTAACTCACAAAAGACTTCAAACTTGTCTTCACAAAATGGAACCATTTAAAGGCTTATTTATAGACTTTCCACTTATACTTAACAGAGAAGGATCCAAGGGTCTCCAACTGCAGATAGAAATTCTCAGTCAGTTCTGTCCCACAACTGTGAGGGTATTGCTCTTTGTCCCCTCTGGTGAGCAGCCATTTGCCTGTCTAATTCCCAACTGGGCATCAACATCATTGTTCCCTGGGCACAATCAAACCCAGAAGTCTGGGGCCCTGCCTGCAGGGCTCAGTTCACATTGGGCATCCATGCCTCTCCTTGCCAGCTCATTTTGAGACAGGGGACCTGACCCCCACCCACCAGTTTCAGGCTACACCTGGCAAACCTCTGCTCACTGGCCCAGTTGGAGCTGGGGATCATGCCCCACTGGGCAGTCTCAGCCCACACCCATCAAGCTTCTGCTCACGGGCTCAGATGAGGGTGGGGACCACACTCCACCGTCCAGTTTCAGTACACACCTGACAAGTTTCTGCTTAATGACCCACTTGGAGCCAGGAACAACTCCCCCACCCACCAGTCTCAGTCCATACACATCAAGCCTATGCTCACCAGTCCAGTTGGAGCTGGGGACCCACCTACCAGTCAGTGCACACAAGGAAAGCCTCTGCTTGCAGGTCCAGTTGGAGCTGAGGACCACACCCCCACCCTCTGAACTTAGTCCACATTGAGCAGCCACTCTTCTACTTGTGGGCAACATCAGAGCCAGAGATTCTGCATCCCCTCCTTCCAGACACAGCCTGAACTGAGGTTCAACAATGCCACTGGCTGGGCAAATTCATAACAACCAGGGGAGTGCTCCTCTTGTAGGGTTAGACATCCCCACATGTATGTCTCATGTACTTCTCATTTGAGTAAGCCACTAATGGGTTAAACTGGCTTTTGCCTTCACAGAAAAAGCAATAACAGATTCAGGCAACCCTGAGGCAAACACAAAGACTGTTTTCTGGTTATCCAGGAACAGATACTTTGACATTTTTGCAGCCATTGTCTCCGAGGTTCTTGCCTGGAGGCTTGGTCCAGAGTTTGACAAAATGTCTTTACATTTTGTCAAATGCCTAAAGATCTTAGCACTGTGAAGAAACAAAGTCAAAGACCCATTTAAGGTTAACTTGTTAAGTACATGAGGAAATAGTTCTCCTATAGCTCTGTCTCTCTCTTATTTTATGTAGATTTTTTAAGACCTAAAAGTAGAAAAGTATTGTGCTGTTTTCCGGGACAGGATATCTTCCACTCAAGTTTAAAGTCAAATAATGAATATTGTAAATCACAGATTTAAGTGTGCATATGACTACAAAAGTATATAAGGTAGTCAGAAATAAAGTTAATTTGCTACATGCCACAACAGAGCTTGTAGCCTGCTTCTTGTGCTCTTAACATTGCATTG
>CAUYON010072347.1:0-28575 GCA_963573935.1 Arctocebus calabarensis | reverse complement strand
GATGTGTGTTCCTCGACCTTGTCTCTTGGCTCAGCTCCAAACCGTTGGCTTTCTCGCCAAATTTCTGTCCTTTAACTCTCCTTCTGGACAGGAGCGTCTGCAGAAAGCTGGCTACAGACTGCCATCTTGGCTCCTCCCCCCGATTTTGACCATTTTTGCCATTGTTTTCAGTGCTTATGTTTGGAGGAGCTTACACTGTCATTCTGTAAACCCTTCTCTTTTGCTATTGCTCTTTGATTTCAGATCCATGTTGCCTCTGTGACTCACAAGTCACATTACTTCCCTGGGCTCTGTTCCCCTGAACCACATGGAGGGGTCTGGAGGCATGAAGGGTAGGTAATGTCAAGATCATTTTTCTTTTTCAGTAAATGCACTTTAAATTTTCATGATAAAATATATTAATACTCTATTTCATTGAGCCAAGATGAAATTTCAAATTCAACATCACTGAAATTGGAACACATGTTATAACTGCAGTGTAAGACAGCATTGTGTCACAGTTAAATTGTCAGTGTTAAAAAATTTCCTAGTGAGCTCAGCACCTGTGGCTCAAACAGTTAAGGTGCCGGCCACATACACCTAAGCTGGTGGGTTCGAATCCAGCCTGGGCCCGCCAAACAACAATGATGGCTGCAATCAAAAATAGCTGGGCATTGTGGTGGGTTCCTGTGGTCCCAGCTACTTGGGAGGGTGAGGCAAGAGAATCGCTTAAGCCCAGGAGTTGGAGGTTGCTGTGAGCGGTGATGTCATCGTACTCTACCTAGGGCAACAGCTTGAGGCTCTGTCTCAAAAAAAAAAAAAAAAAATCCTAGTGGTATAACACAAGATAGCATCTAATGTAAGTAGTGCCTCAAATTCTATAAGATATACTATAGAAGTTAGTCCTATTCAGAAGGCTTTAAGGTATGAAATTAAGGCAAGCTTTATTATTATTAGACTGCCCCAAACATTCCTTTCTTTACACACCTCATAGCATGGAAAAAGAGTTAGAGATGGATTGTAAACCTCAACCTGTTGATTTCTCATCTTAAATCATAGTAATGGCCAGGAATCCTAGATATCAATATACACCCTGCTATTTGTGCACACTGAGACACTGAAGCCCAGCTTGGCAAAAGAACTTCTCAAAGTCACTCAGAATTAGTTGCAGAGTGGAGTTAGAACCATGGTCTATATAGATCAAGCTGCCTATCTCTATACCTTCCCTCCCAGCTTCACATTTATCTATACATCATTTTGCAAACCATTCTAAAGGCATTCAGCCCACTTTAATGTGTGGTTAGAACAGAGACAGCTACATATTTGAAATATCATTAAATTATATTTGTATTTCAAGTAATGTGATTCATATTTGGAAATGAGTAAAAATGTGAAGATAAGCCAGAGCCCTTTTGCAGACCAGGTTCTCCTCCTTCCAGGCACCAGACAGATCACTGTTTATGAGAAGTGATAGGCGGACTGGAAGCAGCTTTTGTTAACTCTTAGAGGTAACCCAAGAGTTTACAAATCATTGAGTCAGAAAGGGCAAGTTTTAGCCTTGGCCCTGAAAATAGCTAGTTGGCTGTGTGACCTGAGGTCTTGATTGGTGAGGTCTTGATTGGACTCAGGCTTCTGCCATCAAAAATGACACAATCTTAGAGGCAGTATTTTGCACACAAGCTGTATCTAATGCCAGATAAGTATTAAGGTCCTTAGAAAAGTGCATAGCCCTTGATGTAGGAATTTGTTTCTAGGAATTTATTCTTGGGAAGTAATAAGATAGGCATACATACATGTTATATGTGTGTGTTTGTGTGTATATGAGGAATACAAAAATTCAGATTATAGTAAAAAACTAGAAATTATTTAATATCCAACAACATGGGATTGTTTGAGTATATTTAAGCAAATGATAGTTCCTCTACAGGGAAATGTGATAGTCATCAAAAATAGAAATAAAATATACTTATGGTGTGGAAATTTTTTCACATTTGATCAAAAGGCAGGTTCTCATATAGTATAGAACTAAGATGCCATATTTACAAATTAAAAATATAAGGATTGGGAAAGAAGATTGTAATTATGTCCACCAAATGTCAGCAGTGGTTTCCTATAGTCAGTGGAATTAGTGCATTTTTTATTCTTTTGATTGTGTATATTTTGTGTATCCCCTACAAAGAATATGTACTTTTACATAATTAAAAGGTTTAGTGCTAAGGCTGTGTGGTGGCTCACGCCTGTGATCTTAGCACTCTGGGAGCCTAAGGCAGGTGGATTTCTTGATCTTAGGAGTTCAAGGCCAGCCCGAGAAAGAGCGAGACCTTATCTCTAAATATAGCTGGGCACTGTGGTAGGCACCTGTAGTCCCAGCTACTTGGCAGGCTAAGGCAGGAGGCTCACTTGAGCCCAAACGTTGAGGTTACTGTAAGCTATGATGCCACAGCACTCTACCAAGGACAATAAAGTGAGACTCTGTCTCCAAAAGAAAAAAAAAAAAAAAACGTTAGTGCTTATAAAAACATGACAGATGACTTAAGCAAAAGAGTGTAAGTAGCAGTGAAGACTATAGAAATGAATCTGTGAAGCTGAAAATGGATATCTGCGACTAGGGAAAGGAGAAACATCACCTGCTCTGGCTTTCTGGAAGGTTTCTGTGCAGGAATACAGGGTGGGTCCTGAAAGCTTAATTGCTAGTACCTCAGAGGAAGGCACTGCCTTTTTCCCATTCTTCAACACACTCCCCCAAGCAACACCTTGCACAGTGCCCTTATTACGTGCCCTGTAAACGTTTAATGGCTGAATAATGATAAACAGATACACAGCTATTAGTCATTCATTAAGAAACAAATTCTTTACATAACACAGCAGAGGCAAAAACTGCATGATTTCAGGCAAATATCCAAATCAATATTTCAGAAAGAAACACTTCATTTATAACACTCTGGTATCTTCAAATAAATATAGACACAAAGAGATTACTCATTCAGCTTTATTTCCACAACTTCCCCTGAGTTTGAGGGAAGATATGCCTCTAAGCTCAATACACTGTAAAATATTTATTGCATCAAAATGATTTCTCATCTTTATAAAATGATAAAACCCAAGTTTTCTTTGAAAGGGTCTGGAGCAATCAGCCTTAATCTAGTTCTCACCTTAGCCCTGACCAGCTACAGAATGTTAAGAGCTTAGGTCCACCCCACTCCCTGAAGCCTGTATCTCTACAATCTGTACAAAATCTTCTGCAGATTTCAAAGGTAATCTGGAGGTAAGTTCTACAGGCAAATAAGAACCATAACAAGGTAAATTCTACAGGTAAATAAGAACCATAATAAGGCTCTGTGTCACCTGTTAATAATATAGGTGATTCTTTGCATTCCTGCCCAAGGTCTTGTCTCCAATGATGTTTTTGGTATTGAATATGTATATTGAATATGTTCTCCCCAATGGGTTGATTCTGCTTATATAACCCTCCTAGGCCAGAGTCACTGCTAGAGTGTTGTGAGGGTTGTGAGGAGACACAGGAGTACTGGTGGTGAAGAAGAAAGACCTCCCTCAAGTCAGTAGTGACCACCACTTGTTATACTCCTGTTCAAAAATATCTCCTCCACCCATATTCCACCAATTGGAGGGATACTGTGGTTAATTAATGGCTTAGCACCCATTTAGAGGTCATTAACACATTGGTGTCTACTGCTTTAATCAACTCCACATGGAGAATTCACTCACTCAAATTTCTGTTGATTGCTTTTCAGGAGGGAGAAGAGAGCAACAAAGGGAAGAATATAAAGGAAGTTGAGGAACAAAAGGAAGGATGTAAAAGAAGTTATCCACTCCATCATATATCATTTCTTTCTCATCAGTGTTTCAGCTTTTCTTGGCTTATTCTACCTCATTCTTTTCCATCTTTGTTATGGACATCTCGAAATTATTTTTCCTCTATATTAGTTAGGGTAAATAAAGCTAGCCTCTGTATCTCAAATTTTAATGGCTTAACAGACACAGGTTATTTCTAATTCATGTCACTGTCCAATGCAAGTATTATTGGTTGGGTAGCTCCCACATTGTCATACAGGTTCTAGGCCCCCCTAAGTCTAATACCTTTATTTACAAAATATTCATACAAAACTTTATAAAACATTTACAAATATTCTCTGCATGTTGACCACCTCCTTGTAACATTTTATAATGAATATTTAGTGAATAAAGATATATTTAGCTACAACTTCCCATTTTTGCAATGTATGGTGACTTTATGGGCAACCTTTGGGACACTTTGTATATAGGAAAAGGGAGTGAGGATCACTCAGAGTCATTAAGGGATAAGTCTAGACAGTGTGTATCATCTCCTCTCGCATTTCACACAGCTTAATCTCAAGCTCACACCTTATTGCAGAGAATCCCAGGAACTATAGTCATGTTGTGGGCGTAAAAACTTTAGAAATGAATGTTAGTGAGTACTGGGATGTCTCTGCCACATCCTCCAAAGTTAAGGGCCTCCATGCTTTGATTTCCCATCAGGACCGCAAATCATCAAGTCATTGCAATAAATCTGAAGATGACTAAAGATTGAAGGAGAACAAGTGAGGATTCTGAAACTGACCACAGCATGACTAATATTGCCTCTAAATAACCCAAAAGGAAATATTCAGGCCACAAATTAGAGGTTATTTGAATGAATACAGAACTTTATACTGAAAGTTAAAGGACAGAAAGGAGCTGTTATTTGAATGAAGACAGAACTTTATACTGAAAGTTACTGACAGAAAGGAGCTATTCTCTGACAGTAAAGCACTCAATTGGCTGAGTCACATAATTAGAGTTGAATGACAGGTGATACAAACCATGCACAATTCTTCTCAGCCTATCAAATCACGGTGCTACTTACCGGTAGTTAAAAAAATGACAGACCACTGGGAGAGGTTGCAGCATTCTCATGTGTCTGCAGACATATTTCTAGGCTTTGGGAGACAGTGGGCTTAATGGAAAGAAAACGGACTCTGGAGGTAGACAGTTTGATTTTAAATCCTAGCCCTGCCATTTACCAGCCTTGTAGCATTGGTTAAATAACCCAGCCTCCCCAAGCCTTGATTTTCTCATCACTAAGATAGGTATAATAATGCTACCTTTCTCACAGAGTGACTGGAAAGAGTAAATAATTTGCATAAAAGTGATTAGCATGAAAGTTGGCATACAGTACATGCCCAATAAAGGGTATCTTTTAAAAATATTGGCAGGATAACTTCTAAATGTGGGACCTGCTGATCTAGTCTGCCCTCATCTCTCAGATACCCAACCAAACACAGGGAGAGAGTGGAGGCAATGAGGTTGGAGAGCTAACTGGAACTTGTGGGAGGAATCCTTGAAGTTATTATTACCACCTACCTCCCAGGATTGCCTTGAAGATTGCTTAGCCTAGTGACTGGCATAAACACATCAGCTATTACCACATACAGTACTGATGTTATTTATTCTTCTTCTGAAAAGATTAAAGTAGTCCTTGGTGGGTAAGGAGAAAGGGGAAAGAAATTGTGGTGTCCCTCTGGCTTGCCTGTCTTCTTAGTCATGTGGAGGGTGGGGTGGGATTGCAATGGAGGACATCAGGCAACTCACAAAGGCCTGATAATGCTGCCATAGTGAATGCTATCTTCCTCAGTCCAGCCTCATAGGGATACAGTTGAAGACTGGATGAGATCATGCCTGGAAAGTTCTTTGTACTCCAGAGGAGAAAGATGTCCTGCAAATTTAAGTTGAAAGCCAAAATTTATTTTGAAAGTCAAATGCCAGGCTTTGAAATGCAGTCTGCCTCTCTTCAATATCAAGTTATGTTTCCACAGCACAGGAAGAAAGAAAAAAAAAAAGCCAACTGTTTATACACAGTAGTATTTCTGGTAACTGAACTTATTAGTTTAAAAGGCAATATTTACAGAGCTCACAAAACAGCATGCTTTCTGTCCACAGAGACCTGTTTTAATTAAAGCTCTACCTTTAAAATTCATTAAAGTAATCAGTTCTAAGAGATCAGGAGCCCGCATATTAGATTTCAACATATGAGTGCCACATATTCCCTTCTGCAGGTGCAGGAGGCTATGACTTAAACAATTGTGAAGATCCCTTTTTTCATTTGATTTTGGTTTTATTTAAAGGCACTGACTGGATAGCCTCAGGCATTTCACTTTTTTATTAGGCAGGAACAGCTCAGTCACCTATTATGTAGATCACCTCATTATTATCGTCACCTAGGCAGAGTCATGACTCAGAAGCTGGAGCTGGCTCTCCTGGGGAAAAGGGGATGGAAAGGGGGCAGTTGACTATTGGGACACCAAATATCACCATATTCGCTTGCCACAAAGAGGTTCTTCTCTTTTAACCTGGATAAAGGGTTACAGGGAAGAGAGAGGGCTAGAAAAGCTCAGAGGGGTAGCTCAGAGTGGTGATAATGTAATAGAAATAATGACCAAAACAATTACTACAATAATGCATGGAGTATTTACATGTTTTGTAAGCCTCACACCAACCCTATGAAGTGGGCACTTACGTCATCCTCATTTCTTAGATGAGCCTCAAAAAAGCTGGGTCCCTTGCTAAAACTCACATAAAGTGACAGGAAAGCAATGTAGGATGGGCTTTGGAATTCTATTATGACTATCTTTTTTCTAGATGTGAGCCCTTTGACTTCTTTTCCCTGAATTTTGGCTTGCCCATATGTAAAATAGGCATGATTATGTCTGCCTTTATAAGGTCGTGGCAAGGATCAGCTGAGGTAACACAAGTAAAGCATATAACACAGAGCCTGGCACAGAGGACATGCCCAATATGGGGTAATGATTTGTATCATAAGACCATGAAACATGAAGCTAGGCATCAAAATGTCAGAGAACCATCACCCCTGTGCCTTAACTACCCTCCTTACAACCCTGATTGGGAGACCAGAGTAGGGGGCAAGAAAGGGGCCCTGAAAAGGGTAGATGGGAGTGTAAATCAGCTTATGTTCAGGATGTGGAAAAGCCCTGAGAGTGAGGAGGCTGTGGTAGTTATGAGCCCTTCTTTTCACTGAGGAAGTGGAACAGAACTTTCAGAGAAGGCACTAAAGTGGGTATCCTGGGTCCAGGCTGGCAGCACAGAATGGAGAGACAAGGGAAGCAACAGCTGGGTTCTAGAGGGGGCCTCAGCCACTTCTCCCAGGAATAAGCTGTCACTGCCAGCTAGAAAGACTAAGAAAGGACCTTAATGGCAGTCTTGCCTGGCATCCTTAATTTACACATGGGGATACTAAAGCCCCAGAGTATAATTCCCATAGTTGTAAATCTATTCCATTTTCTTTAATGTCTAGAAAGCAAATCTCTACACTAAAATTCAAGGTGACTCTGTCACTTTACTAGTCGTATAATCCTGATAAAATTACTTAATCCCTTTATGTCTCACTTTCCTCATCTGTAAGGAAGCACCTACTTCAAAGAGTTTTTTAGGGATTAAATGAGACACACAATGTCTGTAAAAACCCTTAGCACATGGCTTGGCATCTGGTAAGCATTCAATATATAGAAGCTTCTACTTGCCTTTCCCAAATTCTAAGGAATGTTACCTCTATCACAATCATTTCTCTGCTATTCTCCTCTTCTGTTGCCCCTAAAAGCCATCTTTCAAAGATTTCCTAGATACCTACTGTTGCTCATCCCCATTACCCACAGCAGTTAGGCCCTTTCTACTAATGCCAACACTGGTGAGGTGTCTATTCTGTGGGACCCTGGCAAATGGAGGGCCTGGCTCAGTGTTTCTAATCTAGGAGTCACTCTAAGGACAGCTGAACCCCAGAGAAATTATCTCTGAGAGTACCCTGTGGATAGGTCTGCCTTTCCAACTAGGGCTTCCCTTGCTGAGAATATAGATTTGCCTCTTATGCGCTTGGTATTCAGTAACTGGCTCCTACATCTGTCTTTCTCATTGTTCTAAAAGTAAGGGTGATGCCTACCCCTGAACCTGACTCCCTCACTCCTTCACCAGTCACTAAACTGGGCATTGAAACTGCAATGATGAGCAAAACAGATGTGGTCGATGCCCTCAGGGATCCAAAATGACACTTGATTAAACAAGAAATAATAATACAAGATGATTAAAGCTATGGTCACTTCATTTCTTGTCAAGGGAACAATCCAACAGGACATTTCAATTCTAAATATTATGCACCCAACTTAAATGCTCCAAGATTTATGAAACAGACCTTGATTGGTCTGAGCAATATGATATCTTATACTACCATAATAATTGGGGACTTTAACACCTCCTCACCCCCACAGAACTGGACAGATATGCTAAACAGAAACTAAACAAAGATACAATGGACTTAAATGAGATCTTAGAACAATTAGATTTAATAGACATATAGAGAACACACCATAACAAAGCTAAGGTGTATATGTTCTTCTTGTCAGCTCATGGAACATTCTCTAAAATAGATAATATCTTAGGATACAAATCAAACAAAATTAAAAGAATTAAAATTATACCGTGTATCTTCTCAGACCACAAGGCAATTAAGATGGAACTCAAGTTCAACAAAATGTTCATCCCCACACAAAGGCATGGAAAGTAAACAACCTTATGCTTAATGACAGCTGGGTCAAGAAAGAGATAAAGAAGGAAATTGTCAAATTCCTTGAACATAACAACAATGATGCTACAAGTTCCCAAACCTGTTGGATATTGAAAAAGCAGTCCTAAGAGATAATTTTGCCACATTAGATGCCTATATCCAAAAACCAGAAAAAGAGCACATCACTGACTTAAGGAAATTTAAAATAAGAGCAATCCAGTTTCAAACCTAGCAGAAGAAAATAAATAACCTAAATTAAATCAGAAATAAAAGAAATTGAAAACAAAAGAATAATTCAGAAAACTAATGAAACAAAACCTTACTTCTTTGGAAAGATAAATAAAATCAATAAACCTTCAGCCAGATGAATTAGAAACAGAAAAGTAAATTCTCTCATAACCTTAATTAGAAACAAAAAAGGGGACATAACAATAGATACCACAGAGATATAAGAGATTATTTCTGACTACTACAAGAAACCCTATGCCCAGAAATTTGACAATGTGGGGGAAATGGACCAATACCTAGAATCACATCATCTCCCTAGACCTAACCAAGAAGAAATATATCTCTTGAACAGACCAATATCAAGCACTGAGATCAAAGAAACAATAAAAAGAATCTTCCAGCAAAAAAAGCCCTGGACCAAATGGCTTCACAGCAGAATTCTATTACACCTTCAAAAATGAGCTTGTAACTATACTGCAGAACCTATTCTAAAACACTGAGAAGGAAGGAACCTTGCCCCACACATTCTATGAAGCAAACATTACCCTGATTCCAAAACCAGGAAAGAACCCAACTAAAAAGAACTACTAACTTCACTAATGAATATTGATACAAAAATACTCAATAAAATCTTAGCCAATAGATTACAGCTACACATTAAAACAATTATACATCACAATCAAGTAGGTTTAATCCCAGGGATACAAGACTGGTTTAACATACACAAATCCATAAATGTAATTCACCATATCAATAGAAGCAAAACAAAGACAATATGGATCCTCTCAATAGATGCAGGAAAAGCATTTGATAAAATTCAGCTTCCTTTCCTAACAAGAACACTTAAGAAAATAGGCATAGGTGGCACTTTTCTAAAACTGACAGAAGCCACCTATGACAAAACCACAGCTTATATCATACTGAATGGAGTAAAAATGAAAGCTTTTCCACTTAGAACTGAAACCAGACAAGGTTGTCCTCTATCACCACTACTATTCAACATAGTGCTGGAAGTTCTAACTAAAGGAATCAGTCAAGAGAAGAATATAAAGAACATACAAATGGAGGCAGAGCAAGTCAAACTCTCCCTCTTTGCTAATGATATGATCTTATACTGAGAGAACCACACAGACTCAATCACAAGACTCCTGGAAGTGATCAAGAAATACAATAATGTCTCAGGACATAAAATCAATGTCCACAAATCAGCAGCCTTTGTATACACCAATAACAGCCAAATTGAGAAGCTAATCACAATTCCCTTCACAGTAGCTTCAAAGAAAATGAAATGCCTAGGAATATACCTAACAAAAGAGGTGAAGAACCTGAAACCCTAAGAAAAGAAATAGCAGACAACATTAAAAAACGGAAGAACATACATGCTCTTGGCCAGGAAGAATAAACATTGTTAAAATGTCTCTACTACCAAAAGCAATTAACAGATTCAATGCAATCTCCACTAAAATACCAACATCGTACTTTCAAGATTCGGAAAAAATAATTATTCATTTCATATGGAACCAGGAAAAGCCCCATATAGCCAAGGCAATTTTTAGTAATAAAAACAAAGCTGGAGACATCAGTCTACTAGACCTTAGGCCATATTATAAGTACACAGTGATCAAAACAGAATGATATTAGCACAAAAATGGTGACATAGACATATGGAACAGAATAGAAAACCAAGAGATGAAACTAGTCTCTTATAACCATCTGAGCTTTGATAAACCAAACAAAAGCATACACTGGGGAAGTGAATCCCTATTCAATAAATGGTACTGGGAGAACTGGATAACCACATGTAAAAGACAAAAACTGGACCTGCACTTTTCACCACTTACGAAAGTTGACTCAAGATAGATAAAAGATTTAAATCTAAGACATGAAAAATAAAAAATCCTAAGAGAAAGCATGAGAAAGCATCTTGAGGATGGGTCAGCCTGTAGAAAGATTTTATGAAGACTTTAGTGGCAATTGCAATATCAATAAAATTAAACAAATGGGACTTAATCAAACTGAAAAGCTTCTGCACAGTTAAGGACATAACAATAAAAGCAAATATAGAACCTTCAGAATGGGACAATATATTTGCATATTATGAATCTGTCAAAACCTTGATAACTAAGATCTATAGAGAACTCAAATTAATCAACAAAAAAGGAGTAAACAATCCATCTCTCACTGGGCAAGAGACATGAGCAGAACCTTCTTTGAGGAAGATAGACAAATGGCTAACAAACATGAAAAAATGTTCATCATCTCTAATCATTAGAGAAATTCAAATCAATACTACCCTAAGATATCACCTAACCCCAGTAAGATTAGCCCACATCACAAAGTCCCAAAGTTGCAGATGCTGGTGTGGATGTGGAGGAAGGGAACACTTTTAAACTTATGGTGGGTCTGCAAACTCATGCAGCCTCTTTAGAAAGAAGTATACAGAATCCTCAAAGAACTCGAATTAGACCTCTCATTTTACCCCATAATCCCACTGATTGGCATCTACCCAGAAGAAAAAAAAAGTCATTTTATCATAAAGACATTTGCACTAGATTGTTTATTGCAGCTCAATTTACCATCACTAAGATATGGAAACAACCTGAATGCCTGACAACTCAGGAATAGATTAACAAATTGAGGTATATGCACCACAGAATACTATTCAGCCATAAAAGGATGGTGACTTTACATCTTTTGTATTAACCTGGATAGAGTTGAAACACATTATTCTTAATAAAGTATCACAAGAATGGAAAAGCATATATCCAGTGAACTCAATACTAATATGAAGCCAGTACATGATCTAATTCACACCCACATAGGAGTAAAATTCAATTCAATTCAAGTTGGGGGAAGAGGGAATGAGGGAAGAGGGAGATAGGAGGGGGTGGACTGTAGTGCTCCCACTCAGTGGGCACAATGTGGGGGTGTGTAGCACACTTTTTGGGTGTAGAACACAACTACGAGATAGACTCTACCTAACCAATTAGAATATTGTAACTCAGTTGTTTGTACCCTCATATTAACCTGAAGTTTAAAAAAAAAGATGATTAAAGCTATTCACTTTCTTATTTAACCATATGACTTTTTTTTTTTTTTTGTAGAGACAGTCTCACTTTATTGCCCTCAGTAGAGTGCCGTGGCATCACACTGCTCACAGCAACCTCCAACTCCCGGGTTCAGGCGATTCTCCTACCTCAGCCTCTCGAATAGCTGGGACTACAGGCGCCCACCACAATGCCCAGCTATTTTATTTAACCATATGGATTGAGCTCATCCTTTGTGCCAACTCCCATGCTAGGTGTCAAAATATTATGGTAAAACAAAAGCAGACATTGTTCTGGCTACATGATACTTACTGAGAGTCCAGAGAAAGAGACTGGACTGTATAATTGTAATTACATATACTTATTCTTGTAATTATTTGTCTGGCATCTAGATGATGGTAAGCAAAGGAATGGGTTGACAATGGAGCAGAACCTGACCCGGCCTGGAGTATCAGAGTTTTCCCCAAGAATATAATGCTTGGCTTGCTCTGAGGAATAATACAGAGTTATCTAGGTAAAGGCAGCAGGAAGCAGGGTATTAGGTGAGAGAAACCACCAAAGGAAGAAAAAACACAAGGGAAGACCTGAAGTAAGGAAAGCATGTAGCAAGTTCCAGAAGTTGAGAGATAGCCACTGTACTGGGAATAATCAGCAAAGAGAAGAGTGGGACCAAATGAAGTGATGAGGTAATTGGGCTCAGATCACTTAGGGCCTTACCTCCATGATAAGAACTTTAGACTTTCTTTTAGGAGATATGGAGGCACTAGTGATGGATTTTCAGTCAAAGAGTGACTTGCTGATCAGACTTGCTTTTGAAAGCTCCGGCTACTATGTGAAAAATGAATTATGGAAAGGCAGATCAGAGGAAAAGGGCAGAGACTAGTTTGGATGCCAGTATCCAGTGAGAGACGGTGGTAGATCGGACTAAGAGGCTAATAAGAGGGAATGAGAGAAATGAGTTGATTTGAGAAAGATATCAGTTATAACTGAATACACTTGATGATAAATTGGATGTGGAGTGTGGAGGGTAGGGAAGTTTGGGGATTACTCCTTGCTTTTGCGCTTGGGTGTTGGGTGGATGATGGAGCCATTCATTGGGATGAGAAACACAGGAGAAAGGGCAGGATTGGAGTGGGGTGAGAGGACAGTCAGTTCATTTAGAGATATGTTGAACTGAAGTGCCTTTGAGACAAGGGAGTGAACAGTTCCATATACAGATCTGGAGCTCAGAGAAAAGGCACAGCCCGGAGATAAAAATCTGGATGTTGTCAGTTCAGCACAAAGATAGTAATTGAATCTAGGAAGAAAACAAATTCATTTAGGGAGAGTGGAAAGTGAGAACAAAAGAGGACAAAGACAGAACTCTGATCATCTCCGACAGTTAATTCACGTAAAGAATAAACTGAAGAGACTGGGAAGAACCACCCAAAAATGAAGCTAGGAAAGAGAGTGCTTCAAGGAGGGAGTGGTCAATAGTAACTTCTGGGATGTTAAGGAAGATGAGGATTGAAAAACAGTCATTAGGTTTAGCTACATAGAAATAATCAGGCAGAGTGAAGAACTAGCTTAACCCCTCCCATTCTGCTTCTTAGCGGACAGGCATTGCCTTAGTGATTGGCCTTAAGTTGTGGAATCCAACCTCAAGTTCTCTCATGTCTCTTTGCCCTTTGGCCAGACCCAAGAATGTGTTTAAGAAAACTCCAGCTGCTGAGAAGGACCACCTTCAGTACAGTTCATTAAATTTTCCAAGTCTCTGGGTTACTCCCAACTGGTTGGTATCCCAGGCATCATTTTTGTAACTACCACTTATCACTAATTTGGTCTTAATTCTGGCTTCATGTTGTTTTCCTTTTAAAAACTAATAGTCATGCATTAGCTACAATTTATTCCTACAATTACTTTGGAAGGGCTCAGCAATGATAGTAGTTTTCAATCCTATACTATGTGTTTTCACGGCTATTATAATCACATAATCATATAAATGATTGAATGAACAAATTACTCAAAGCAAAATGCTGTTAGACTCCAGGCATCCCATTTTATTCTTTAGTACTCCAGGTACCTTTCCTTTCTGGCACCTCCCAACAATATTCCTCATCCCTATCTGGATACCCAAAAATTAAGGTACAAGCCTAGACTATGATAGAGTAGACAAAATTTTTCAGGTTTATCTTAGAGGAAATTTGATGATACAGAAGTCATTGAGAAATGATTACTTATTTAAAACCATGGAAATTCATTATTTAATGAACCAAATATAGGGTCACAACTCAATTTAAGTTTCAAAATTAGCTGTGGTTTTCTCATATAGAATAGAGGAATGTATTAAGGGTGGATTTAACTCATATTGCACACATTCATCCATTAACATCTCCATCAAGTTTGTTTTCAAAGATGCTATTACTGACTGCATGCATTTGGGCAAAATGTTTTCCTTTAACTCTGCCATTGTGTTTGAATCTATTAGCAATGTAATCAAATGTTATGTACCTAGGTTGGCATCACAAAAATACCACTTACTTGTGGGTAAGGAAGACAGGCCCAAATGTCAGGTGTGCATGTCCTATATTGAGCTCATGTGGCATGAAATCTGGCAGCTTCTTCAAGGAATTTTGCCCATTGTCCTGGACTCCAGGCCTCACTCAGAAATTTGGGGAATATACTCCCTCAGTCAGCTGAGCACTTCCTATCAAAAACTCTTCAGCTTTAGCTGCGTGTTGTGGTGGGCGCCCATAGTCCCAGCTACTCAGGAGGTTGAGGCAAGAGAATTGCCTAAACCCAAGAGCTGGAGGTTGCTGTGAGCTGTGGCACCACAGCACTCTACCGAGGGTGACCAAGTGAGACTCTGTCTCTAAAAAAAAAAAAAAAAAATCTTCAGCTCAACTCACACATAACACTAGAAAGTAATTACCATGTAGCACTGTGCCCTCACAACAATCTACTTGGAACCCAGGCTCAAGTGAACTAGGTTCACTGGGACCCAGTCTCGAGTCAGATGAGGATCTGCTTCTAGAGAAGTCTTGCTTCCCACTCACTGGCTGGCCTCCTTGGTTTTCCAGAGGTTTTCTGGTTTGTGTCTTTGGTTCTTCTAGTGATCTTCTAAAAAGCTTTCTCATTTAAGAAAGAGGCCAAGCTCACAGAAATCATCACTCATGAAGAGACATGTCCCTTTCTTTGTAAACTGCCTCACTCTGCTATTATTGCTGATTAATGAAACAGACCTTGCATCAGCTAGACACGCTAATGCTGTGACCAATAATTATTGTCCTGCCAATCTCACTCGAAAATTGGTACATCCTTTTTCAGAAAACTATACGCTAAATCTCCACAGGATTTTCCAGCCCCTTGTTTATGTCTCAGCTATCCAGAAGGGACCACAGCGCGTAACACTCTAGTTAGCCAACCAGGAAGCAGAAAACTCCCAATACCCATCAGAGGCTTGGCTTTGGGGGAAATGGTAAAATTTATGATTTCAACTGATTTCCTTATTAAAGTTTTAAGTGCTCCGACTCCAATTTAAGAAATGAAAAACAGAAAAATTATTTCTCTACTGCTTGAAAAGTGCCTGGCCAACCACTTTATTTTAGAAAGGAAGATTAAAGCAAAACCAAAAGTCTTCCAGCCATTATCTTAATATTGGACACCTGGCTTCCCTTTTGTTTCAAGATGTGCTGGAATTTTATTGTTGTTAGTTTGAAAAGTCTGCAAAGTTTCCAAAGGTTGATATTACGGGGTTGAGTAGCTTTAAAGGCAAGTCAGTAATTCCCAAGACTCATTAACAATGAAGAGAAACAATGGGATAATTTCTAGGTGAGGTGTGGTCTAAAATGAGTAGCTTATAAATAAGCAAAATACTTGTGATTTGGGGCATTACTAATACACCCTCTTTAAGAAAATCCTACCCACAAAACTCAGAAACAATAAGGCTAGATTAGAAATTTCATTACAAGAGGCCCCTTCAGTTTACAGAAAGACTCACCACAAGGCTTCTTTAATGAGGGAGAGTTTGGACAAGATTTCTGTTTACAAAAATGAAAACGTCAACTTGTACCAGAGTTACAGGAGCTCTCCAATGGGTAATAGGAGAGCCACCCTAGGATGATTTATCTTGGGGCAGCTGGCATTGAAGGCCATACTCAGGAATGTGTTGGCTGACCCCACCTGGACCCTATAAACCACTAAGTAATTCTAAGTTCATATTTCCCAAATGTTCCACTTTCTTTATCTGAGTTCTGAGGGCACCTGTGTGGAAGAGTGTCCTAAGAAAACAGTCTTTGGGAACATTTCAACTCAGATAAAATCTGGCTTAATCCTATGTCATCCTAAACTTGAGAAATCATGCCATTTTTACCTTTCCATTTTCCAGGGAAGTTTGGTGATCAGTTTTCTCCAGATCCATGGGGCGTGACCTTAATGCCTGTCTGCAAAGCCAGGGCTCTGTATCTCTGTTCTGATGTTGAGTTTAATTGAAATCACTTTAAGTCTCCATTTACAAATTTTGTTAATGATTGCCTTAAAACATCCACAAAGGTTCTTTTCAGGCATAAATTCTAATTTGTAACTAGAAACTCTGCCCAACAAGGCTATGTGCTAATTTAAACAATTATTTAAGGAAGCTCTAAGCATATTTTCATGACGTTACATTTCTTCATACCTGGTAGTTTCCAGAGAAAGAAGGAAATGTCATAAAAAGAGGACCATTCTGTAATTTCCTCAAAAGGAAATCAGTGAGCAACCTTTACTGTTCAGGAGCTCATCCTACTGTGATAGGACAGATCTCCTTCCATTTTAAGTGAGGGAAAAATAGGAAGAAACAAAGTGAGCATCACATAACATGGACTGCTTCCCTTGCTCTGGAGATGAGCTGGAAAGGCAGCTGGAAGCAGTTGAGCATATTATTAGAAAGAGCCGGTGGATTGGGGCAGCTCAATAGACCTGAGTGTGAATCCTAGCTCTGCCATTTATTTTTTGTGGTACCAGGACAAGTGAATGCATCTCTCATGAGACAGTTCCTCATCTGGGAAACTAAGAGAATACCATCAACCTTGCAAGGTCATTGTGTGAAATGAGATGGTGTGTATAAAGGGTTTAAAGAGCACAGAACCTGGCACAGAGTAGGCACTCAAGAAATGTTGAATTAATGAAAATGTAAATATTAAAACTGAATCTGTCCCTTTAATTCTTTCTCAAACTTAAGCACAGTGAAGAGAATACTTATGATTTTGACACAACAAAAACTAGAGGTATCTTTAGGCTTTTAAAGCAAATCTTAGACGAAGGAAGGATTTGACTCTCGGATAACATTTTACAGTAAGTTAACAAGGATGATCTAATCAAAGCCTGCAACCAAAAACAGTCAGATGAAACATAGGAGAGTGCTTACCATTTAGGAATCAATCACAGGACTGTCATGTCTGCAGTTAAGCGAGTATTCAACTCATAGAACGAAAGCACAGGGTGATAGCTCCACTTCCTTACAGCTTACCTGAGAGGAATAGCAGTGCCCCTGGAGAACCTAATAGTCTCGTTACCCTAAAGGTGCAATATTCGTGATAACAACCCTTTCTAATCACTTTCAGTTACTGAACTGTGT
This sequence comes from Arctocebus calabarensis, assembly GCA_963573935.1. Classification (NCBI taxonomy): domain Eukaryota; kingdom Metazoa; phylum Chordata; class Mammalia; order Primates; family Lorisidae; genus Arctocebus; species Arctocebus calabarensis. The sequence continues at coordinate 11,138 of CAUYON010072347.1, read as the reverse complement.
TCTTTAGGAGAATGAAGAAGAGGCAAAAATTTTCCTTTTCATGTCCAAGACTCCCAGTTAGAGAGGCTTCAACTACAAAGTAACCTCCTTCTGAGGGTCTCCTCACACAGTCATGCCCTCTGGCTGGTCTACTTGTTGTCTTGAATTAGTTCAGTGAGGAACACAGGGCTCAGAATTAAGGGACATTAACAGGTGCTCTCCAAAGCAAAGCAAAACAGACCATGAACTTGCTTTGGGTTGATGACACTCTTATTCTTCATCCAGCAACCCTTTGCCCTGCCCTGCAGATGAATGTACTTTATCTGAGAATGAATACCATGTTTTCCTGTGCTCCCCTCCACAGAAGTCAAGGCAGCTTTCCTCTCCTTTTATTTCCTTGTGAGAGGCTTCACTGCCTTGTGCCATAGAAGTGTGCTGTGGGCTCCAAAGTGCTCTTTACTCAAGAAGCCCTTTCTTGGCTACTCCAGAGCCCTTCAGGCAAACATGAAGACCAGGCTTCATTTGTTCTCGGACTGCACTAACTAACACAGGAGGCGTTTCTGACCTTCTGCAGTTCACTGAATCTGCTGCAGGTACCATTTGTTATGACTTTGTCAGGTTTTCATGGAGTACCACCAGGGAGGAACACATTTGATTGGTAAATCTGGGTAGATTACCTGGACATTCTCAACTCACTTCTTCCTTTCTCTTGAGAGCAACTATATTCGTGAGAGCAGGCGTTCTACTTTGCACTTCTAGGTATGTGGCCTGTCCTGTTCCTGTGCTACCTATATTTAGGTGAAGCTCTCTACCTTCTACAATCCATTTACTAGATACTTTGACTTTCTCATGAATCTAGGTCCTGTAGCCTGTCCTCCGTCAGTAATGAAGTTGGATTTTAAAGTATACATCATTTTGTGTATTTCTCAAAGTGTTCCAAACTTGGATGATCAAATGGAGTGTTATTTAAAGGTGCCTTTGAGAGATCCCCACAAATACCAGCTATGTCACATGCAAGGCACACAGTTGAAGTTGTGGGGTTATAAAGGTATTCATCATGAACAAAGATTATAAAGCTAATCATCATGGTTAGCTTATATGTCTAAGTCTCCCAGGAGACATTTCTGGTGTGAACTGCATTTCTCTGATCATCACTAGGCAGCATGTTATCTCCATGAAAGAAACTACTGGGGTGGACCCTGGTCATTGACATTAGTGGCAGAGCCAGGTTTATATTCTGCTCTGCTTTCTTGCTCGTTCCTTTTCCTAAAATGGTTTTCTTGGAATTTTGTCCCTGAGCGATGATATTGTTGCTGAAATAGAGATGGACTCCTACCTTTTATACCTAATGCCAAAATTTGGCACTTTTTTCCTTTTCAAATACTGTTCTCTTTTTTCTTTATAGATCACATCAATGCCCTGTGGCACAGTCAAAGCTTTTGAAGGTTCACTGTTTAGGATTCATCATTATTTCAAAGCCTTGAAAACTAAGTCTTGACCAAACATCAGATATAAATTTTCAAATAAAACCAGAGATATTCCAAAAATAATCTACATGGTGCACTGTGCTTTAAGTTCTGAGGTTGTTTCAATGTTCTTAGGTGTGCAAGTCCAGAACTATAACTTGGAACCAATTATAATTTTATTGGCTAGATTGGTATTACCTCCAATAAGTATTCTCAGTCAACATGCTTTGACTGAATAACAATGATGTGCCCAGACATGTAGTAACTGTCCTTGTTCCAGCTCTGCCCAGTTCTAGCTACAAAAAGCCAATAAATTATATGTGCAGCAAGATACCCAAAGCACAATCTCCACTAGAGATAGACTTAATCTCAGACCTGCTGCCTGAAACTTGCTCTCTGGTGTATCTAAGACAAGACTTGGGGTGCTCATATGCCAACTGAAATACATATGGTCTCCCCCCCAAATCTCATTGTATGTTAATAATTAGAAACTATAGTTCTAATTATTAGCTTCTAATTATTAATATCATTCCAGTTTCCTACAGGTACTGAAGACTTGCTCTTCTTCCACTATCCACATTAACTTCATGCTCAAGAATTTACATGATAACTAGCTTTACAGTTGTCTTCTTCATATACTATACGATTAGACTGCCAAAATCACAGTCAAGTGTGACCTAAGATTAATCTCAGTTAGAGTCAGAACTAAAGATTACAAAAGGGATGGTGGCAAAAGAACTAGGAAGGAAGTAGTTAGTGATGATTGATATATAGAAAGAGAAGTAAATGTAGTCTACTTTATCATCTTTCCCTTCTCATGCATTAAAAGATGGGTTAATTATGTTGATTATTATTCAGACCATAAGTATTCAACACAAAGTCTGTCAATCATATGTTTGTACCACCTGCCATGTGAAAAACATTCATAAATAGCATTCGTAACTTCAAACATTGAGTGTTTGATTTATATTTTGATTGTTTATGGCATGGTAAAAAATGCAAATGTCTATAAGGGCCAAATACATAATATAAGTGAGTGAAATGGGCTAAATGTAAGACAACAGGAAGTGGAGGATGTTGGTGAAAAGTAGTGTGCCTGCCTTATTTAAATATATCCCAGTTCAATTTAAAAGCAAACTGTGGGATCAATTAAGCAGGTATGTGAGGTAAATTTATCCTAGAAGACACCACTTTGCCAAATGTAATTTATATAGCTAAGAGATAATTGTTCCAGCAACAAAACTTCAATTTTTTTTTTATCTCTATAGCTAATGTGCTTCTAGATAGAATTATTCAGCTCTATACAACTGTGGGATGATGGAAAGAACATTTGCCTATCCTAAATCCCAAGAGATTTGGGTTCTAGCTTAGATCGTCTAAAAAATGTGCTCTAAGATATTGGATAAGTACCTTTTCTTGTTTATTTGTAATTTTAAATTGAAATTATATATTTTAAGGGGCACATGGTATTTTGATATACATATACATAGTGAACTGATTACTACAGTCAAGTTAAGTAACATATTCATCTCTTCACACAGTTACTATTTTTTTGGTGTGGTGATTACTTAAGATCTACCTTTTTAGCCAATTTCAAGAATACAACATAATATTATTGACTATAGTCGCCATGCTATACATTAGATCTCTAGAAGGACTTAGTTTCCTCATGTTTTAAATTCCCTTGCCGTAGATGGTCTCTAACATTCTTTGTTGCATGTCTGATCTTACCCTTAGGAAAGAAAGATGAGAATATCACTGTTTCATCATATACAAATGGATGTCCATGATAAAGATTTGAAAAACTACATTTTATTAAGACTCATGACAGTCACTTGTGGTGTGTGTTTACCTATGTATAAATGGTTTTGAGATAGGGAACCAGCAGGCCCTGCTCAATAAAGTCATAAGAGCCAAAGAAAGATCTCTGATAAAACAGGAGGCGTTGGAAAAGCTAGCAAAAACCAATTAGAGCCAAGATAGCTACCAAAAAATGACCTCAGGTTACCCTCACTACTCATTATACTGTACTTAGAACACATTAGCATAGTAAAAGAAACTCCCACCAGCACCAAGACAGTTTAAAAATATCATGGCAACTCCCAGAAGTTACTATAAAGGGGAGAGACCCTCAGTTCCAGGAACTCCCCACTCCTTTCCCCCAAATCTTATGAATAATCTTCCCTCTGCTTAACATAAAATTAAATAGAAGGTATAGAATAAGACCCTAGAAACTCACAAAGGGCTACTCTCAGTTGCCCTGAGAGACAGCCACTGCTCTGGCTTTGACATAAGCCTTCCTTCTATTTCTTTGTTACTTCAGTAAACTTTTACTTTACTCTGTAGGTTTGCTCTTGAATTATTTCCTGCGTGAAGCCAAGAACCCCACTTGGCCTTCAGGCAACACCCCAGTCTGGGGATCCACTTTCCTGTATCATCTAGAGATAGCAACATAGTGATTGAAGGCAGGTAGCAGGGATCCATTTTGATCTTTTTCCAGTAATACTGATGTATAGGTGTGACTTGTGAATAATTGTGAGAAAGATAGGAAATGGATGCTGGGTAAGAATTTTTCATTCACTATTAATTGATGACTCATTTATTCAACAAACACTGAGCACCTCAGCTTCTGGGGCTGCTAAGCGAAATGAGCAAGGGCTCTTGTCCCAGAGAGCTATTAACAACCATTAAGAGGTATCAGGTTTCACTGAAAAACATAATGAAAAGTGGGGTTGTGGTGGCTGAGGTGTTTGCAAATAGTATTCTCCCTTTGAGTATAAATTACATGCATTCAAACTGATCGTGGAGCCAAAGGGTTCCACGTGGGTGTTTCTGGGACTATCATGGGAAAAGTAGTGGAAGCTTGATGGATAAGATATAATACAGCAGCTCTGCTTCAATGCAATTTACATATTGGGATTCTTCACATGATTTCATTTGGAAAAAAATAGTTTTACTAGTTTTGGTAGGCTGGATAATGATGCCCCTCTCCCGAAGATAAGTAACATCCTAATCTCTGGAGGAATGGGTTATCTTTTCCGGCAAAGGGAACTTGGCAGATGTGTTTAAATTAATGATCGTCACATGGCCACATTATTCTAGGTTGTATAGGTGGCACTGAAGTAATCACAAGGTCCTCATAAGGGGGAGACTAGAGGGTCAGAGTCAGAAAGAGGGAAGGCAATGTGACCATGGAAGCAGAGGGTTCAGTGATGAAAGAAGGAATATGGGCGGCCTCTAGAAGCTAGGGCAGTCACTGGCTGGCGACTGCCTCAGTATCCAACATGGGGTTTCTGAGAGCAGCCTTGAGTGCTTAAGAGGTCAGATTTTTAAGGCTTGGTCTACATCCTAGTTGGCATGCAGGCTGCCCAGGCACATCCAGTTACTTTAGCAAGCATTGTACAGAAGCAGAATTTTGTGGTTAGTCATACATCTTTGTTTCTGTACTTTCCCACCTGGTATTTCTTAAAGGTCAGTCTGGGGACAGTTGATACCTCCCAGTTTGTTTCTCAGGGAGTTAGTCAAGCAAGAAGTCAGTGAGTACTTTACCTTCTATCTTGGGAGTGAACCAGACTTGCTCCATTTTGTTGAGGGTTCGCAGCCCAGAAATTTGCCAGTAGTTAAATGGTATTTTTCCACCTTAGTCTAGGCCTAATACTGTGTTGTTTTAAGCCATAAAGTTTGTGGGGATTTGGTACAGCAACAATAGGAAACTAATATGTTAGTACAAAGCATGATGTTCGAAGGCCTCTTTAATCAAAGCCAGGTCTCCTTTAACCTAGAAATAGATGTTTTTTTTGATTTTTGTTTTTTGTTTTTCCCAGAGGAGCTGGTTCACTGTCTGGTTCACTCTCCATAACTCTTTCTAGGGCCCTTCTAAACCTGGCACTATAAATAGAATTCTAGGTATAAGCTACCCAAGCTCCCAATTTTGAGATGATTCTGGTCCCACCATTTTCTGTAGGTCAGAAGCTGACTGTCTCTTTTTAAAGGCAGAGCTCAAACACTTGCAGTTTTTCTCTCTGTAAGAGCAATGACTTAACTCTGCAAGCCTTTGCTAGTTAGTTCAAAGTCTGAAAAGGCTATATGAATGCTCATTCTTCTCCATCCTATTTTCTAACCTGGCTGTATTAACAGCTAATCAGAAAAAGTAAATGAGTAATGAGTAGGCACTCTTCTGACTCAAGAGGGAGCAAGTCAGCAAAATATTTAAGTGACCATTTTATTACCCGCCTCTGCTCCAATAGGGTTAACAAGCATGAAGCAGGGAAGTTAGTTGTCATCTCATCATTTCCCATTGGGGTCATGACTGCTCTTTTAGTTCCTGGATCTAAAACAAAACAGGAAGTAAACAGTACATGGCAAAAACTTGTTACATAGCGAGATCAAGGAAGGTTTTCTTCAGTGCCTCTTTCCATTTGGAGCAGGGCAGAGGCAAAGAAGGCTCAGTTAGACTGACACTGAGGTGATTAAAGTTATATTCCTGATTCTGCTACCCACTTGTAACGTGAGTTTAAGTCCCTTAGTTTACTTATCAGTAAAATTGAAAGGTTAATGCTGAAGAATCTTTTCATCTTTAGTGGTCAGAATCAAAGGCTTCCAGATTTTGAGATTTCATAGACCAGTAACATTTTCTCCCAAGCATTTATATAAAAAGTATATGTAAATAATATATATATATATAAGCCTTACATATATATATATGCACATATATATACACACACATACATACATTTAGGATTTATAGATAAATACATATGAAGTCACAAAATTGAGTTTGAGAACTCATCCTAGAAAAAGTGCTAACTACCTTATTGCTGGGTATCACTACTGTCACCAGATGGCCAAGGGAGTACTTTTAAGGTGAGTGTAGTGATGTTCAGCAACGAGGTATGTAGTACTTTTTCTAAGTTCACAAACTTAATTGTATTAAATATATATTTATAAACATATATAACTATATTTTTGTACATATAAAATATGTTTATACACATAAATATATAAATCCTGTCCTATTTGAGATATATGATTTATTTATCTGTTTACATATACATACATGCATAAATCCTATATACATGTATGTGTACATATACATAAATATACACATACGTAGTTTTTACAAAGTTCAACTGCCAAGTCAAGACATTTAAAAAAGCTATCACCAGTGGGGCAGTGCCTGTGGCTCAAGGAGCAGGGCACTGGCCCCATATACCAGGGGCGGCAGGTTCAAGCCCAGTGCCAGCCAAAACCTGCAAAAAAAGAAAGAAAAAAAAAGCTATCACCAGAATTTTGAAAGAAAAGCATCATCAAAAAAAATTGGAAGGGCATAATCTCAAAATAGTGGACAGTTCATTATTGTTGACTCACTTTATGAGAATCTCACTCCTTTGTCGTTACTTCTTATTTCTTCTCATTTAGATATAGAGATAGGAAATATTGTCTAAGACTGGAAAAGTCCCTCAGGTTCACCTTTAGAATTCAATGTTTGACAGCTTTCTCCTTTCTCCTGAAGTCATCCTGGGTGGGTGACTGCTTCTACCAGATCTGCTCCCTGCTGTTCCATTCAGAACCTCATCCAGAGAGATACCATTAGGTTTTTTCCTCTCCAGAAGAAAAGCCTCAGCAGAGAGCAAGAAGGAGAATAGAGTGGCAAAAGAAGCTGGGTTTGATGAGTTGGAAAAAATCAAACAAATTCAGAGAACATGCATGAGGGCGCACACATACACATTCCAAAAGAATAATCTAGCAAATTTGAAGTTTGGCCTCAGGCATCTGAAGCTGGCTCTTATTCATGTGACTCTAGTTCACAATGGAAAATGCCAGGCTTGAGGCCATCCCACCCATTAGGACAAGCCGAGCAGCTATTTTAAAGTCAGACCTCTCTCAGCATTTCAGCAAATGCTATTGAAATAGTCTCAGTTCAGAAATTGTGGGGGCTTCTTACTGATTCAGAGGATGGATCTCTGACCAGTGTTGCCACATTGTGCTGACCTTCTCTCATAGACTTAAAGAGGGTAGGTGACTTACCCAAAGTCAAAAGTTCATCATGGGAAAGCTGAAATCCCATTGAGGACTGTTGATAATCAATGTCTATATTCTTAACCATTGCATCAGACTGCCTTCCAGATAGTCCATTTTGACTGCCATAAGCTGTATGGTGGTTTGGGTTGGGTTGTCCATTCAGGAAGTATTTTTTAATCCAAATGATTGAATGAGAATCATAAAGCAATTGTGGTATATCTGGGTGAGGAGTAAATGGTAGTTCTTTATAACTATTTCTGAAAGTGTAAAATTATTTCAAACTAAAACGTTACCAAAAAAAAAAAAAATACTGAAGAAAACTTTGAATCTGGAAGGTTTGTTGAAAATAATCACTAAGGCCAGAACGTGTTGGATGCTTATTATGTGTCAGGCACTGGGAAAAACACTTTACATACATTATTTCTTATAATACTCACAACAACACTTTGAGTTAAGTAGTATAATAATCCTTCATTTATAGATGATAAAACTGAGGTACTGGGAAATTAAGTAATCTGACATAGGTCACCAAGTGGTAAAGCCTGGACTTAAACCATGATTCAGATTGATGCTTGTCCACAATAGCACTCTGCTTGGATATAGGGTATTGATATTTCAAGCATATAGCTGTGACTAGATTATGATATAACAAATACCCATTCAGGTCATATTTGTTTCAATTCTTTTTGTTGTTGTTGTTAAGAAGTAGAAACCATTTCAGAAACAATTGAGAACCCCATTTCATTCTCCACTTGAAGTTCTCATGCATATTTTCATAATTTTATACCATACATATACATCCATAAATAATACATACTATTGATTTGTGTTTTTCAACATTTAACAAATGAAGTCCTATTGTATCATGAGGCAACTTGGTCTTTTTCACTCAATATTATATTTTCGAGAAGTCATATAGTGTCTCTGTCCAGAATTTTTTTTCATTTCAGAATCAAGTGTATCAGTTGTTCTTTTTATGATTTGTGAGATTTGTTTTTTGCTTTAGTTTGTCTTGTTTTGTTTTAAAAAAACTTTCCCTGTTCTATTGTCTTAATCTGTTTTGTGCTTCTATAACAGAATACTTGAGGCTGGGTAACTCATAATGGACAGAAATTTGTTTCTCACAGTTCTGGAGGCTAGGAAGTACAAGATGAAGGCGCTGGCAGGTTGGTTGCCTAGTGAGGGCTGCTGCCTGCTTCCAAGATGACACCTTGATGCTGCATCCTCCTAAGGAGAGGAACACTGTATCCTCACATCACAGAGAGCAGAAAGACAGAAGGGACAAACTCACATCAAGCCCTTTCATTAGGAAACCTAATCCCACTCAAAAGGGAGGAGCCCTGACCACCAACTCACTGCTTAAAGGCCCCACCTTGTAACACTATCACATTGGCAACACCTGCATTTTGGACAGGGACACATGTAAATCATAACACCTGTGACCATAAACATTTTCTCCTATGTCATTTGGTTTGGGTATTATGTGTAATGTCATTTTATTTTTCCCCATATGTATAGCCATTCTGCTAGAATCTTATATTGAATAATGCATTTCTTTTCTCCCCCTGATCTGAAATGTTATCTCTCAAGAATATCCATCTTCTTTGCATATGTGGATATATTTTTGAGTTATGTATTCTAGCATATTGGGTTTTTTTCCCTACTTGAACCATGAGAAGCATCATTATTACTGTGATTTTATAAGAAGTGTTTTTTTTTTTTTTGTCTTTTTTTTTTTTAATCAAGACAGAGTCTCAAGCTGTCGCCCTGGGTAGAGTGCCATGGCGTCATCATAGCTCACAGTAACCTCATAACCTCACAGTAACCTTCTTGGGCTCAAGCAATCCTCTTGCCTCAATTTTTTTCTATCTTTAATAGAGCTGGGTCTCACTCTTGCTCAGGCTGGTCTCGAACCCCGGAGCTCAGGCAATCCATCTGCCTTGCCTTCCCAGAGTGCTAGGATCACAGGCCAGAGCCACCACACCCGGCCTATAGGAAGTTTTAATAACAGGTAGAACGATGTCCACTACTTAGTTCTTCTAAAATCTCTTAGGTATATCTCCTCCATTTTTCTATTCTCTGAAACAGTTTGTAAAAGATAATGATTATTTGATACTTGAAGATTTGGGAAAATGTTTCTGTAAAACCTCCTGAGCTTAGTGTCTTTTAACAGTTTTGAATGCTAATTCAATTTCATTCATGTTTATTGGTTTATGGAGGTTTGCTTTTTCTTCTTTGGTCACTTTTGATACGTTTTCTAAGAACTTATTCACTTACAAGTTCTCAAATTTATTGGCATAAAGTTACTTATAGTTTTATCTTATGATCACTGAAGTCACTAATTAATCTATATAATCATTGCATTCCTTGTTTGGTTCTTAAAATTATCTGTGTCTTTTCTTGATCATTGTTGACATTTTCTCATTATAATCATTCTTTATTTTTCCCCAAAGAACCAGCTTTCAATTTTGTTGATCCTCGCTTTATGGTTTCCTTGTTTTTTACTGAACTCATCAATTTCTTATCTTATTTTTAGAATTTCTTTCTTTCTAATTTACCTTGTTGTTCTGGTTTTTCTGGTTTCTTGAATTGAACACTTATTTTTTCAATCTTCCTGTTATTATTAAATGTAATTAAGAGTATATAATTACCTTTATTAAGGTACCTTTAGCAAGGTAACACTAAATTTTATACTATGATAGTTTTATTAAGATAGATTTTGTTTTTTTTTAATTGCATAGCAAACTTACAAAAGTAGTAAAAAAAATTTCTGTGTACCACAACCCAAATTCTATAAATGTTAGCATTTTCCATTTCTTATTTAACTTTTTATCCTCTTTCTTACACACATAAGCACACCACAACTGTATGTATGTATGTTCTAAACAGATTTGTTGAAAGAAAGTTGTTAATATAAATCTTCTTTATATTTTATAATTTAGTGTATATTTTCTAGAAGCAAGGTACTTCTTTTACATAATTATAGTAAGATTATCAAATATCAAAAAATTGTCATTTATACAATGTTATAATATATAGACCTTATGTATACTATATTTCACCAATTGTCCCACTTATACCCTTTATAACAAAAGGATTCAATCCAGAATCATATTTTGCATTTCATTGTCATGTTTCTTTAGCCTCCTTTAATTTGGAACATTCCCTTGGCATCTTGGCATTTCTTTGTCTTTTATCATCTTGACAATTTTGAAGAGCTTAGGCAATTTATTTGTAGAATATCCATCAATTTGGGTTTGTTTGACATTTCATCATGGTCAAATTAAGGTTATATAATTTTGGCAGAGGTATCACAGAAATTATGTCACATCCTACTTGTCATACAACATATATCACAACATGAGATACATGATACTTATTTGTCTCCTTACTGGTGATGTTAATTTTCATCACTTGGTTATGGTGGTGTCATCCAGATTTCTCCACTGTCAAGTTGCTATTTGCCTCTTTTTTATTAATAAGTTCCTTGTAGAGAAGATCCTTTGCAAAGATGTAAATATGATATGTCTGTTCAACTTTTTTTTTTTTTTTTTGTAGAGACAGAGTCTCACTTTATCGCCCTGGGTAGAGTGCCGTGGCGTCACACTGCTCACAGCAACCTCCAGCTCTTGGGCTTAAGCGATTCTCTTGCCTCAGCCTCCCGAGTAGCTG
>CAUYON010072345.1:0-45631 GCA_963573935.1 Arctocebus calabarensis | reverse complement strand
CGCCCTGGGTAGAGTGCCGTGGCGTCACACTGCTCACAGCAACCTCCAGCTCTTGGGCTTAAGCGATTCTCTTGCCTCAGCCTCCCGAGTAGCTGGGACTACAGGCGCCCGCCACAGCGCCCGGCTATTTTTTTTTGTTTTGCAGTTCGACCGAGGCCGGGCTTGAACCCGCCACCTTCGGTATATGGGGCCGGCGCCCTACTCGCTGAGCCACAGGAGCCGCCCGAGAAACTGAGTTGTTATCACCAAGACTCTGGGCTCAAGGGACTTGTACCTGTGAAGAGTGAGGGTAACAGCAGTTCATATTTGCTGAACGTTTTGAAGAACCAGGATGTCATGTGGTTTATTTTCATCGTTAGGCCTTGTCGCTGACAACTGTCCATGATAAATGCGAAAGTTGATTTTGATGTGCTCCCTTGGAGACCAGTGGCCGTAAAGTGTGTAGATTAGGGTTGTTGGTGTCAGTTAGCCTTGAGCCCAAATCCTAACTGCGTAACTTTGAGCACATTATGAAATGTCTTTCAACCTCAGTTAATCTTTCTCTATTGTTTTTCCTATGTGTAAACTGAGTCTGAAAGGAGTCAGCCACCTACCTGCCTGAGGTTGAACAGTGGTCCAAGAAGAGCTGGGTGGAGTCCAGCGGCTCTTTCCTACACCTTGGGACCTCATGGGTCACAGAGGGACAGGAAACACCCTCCTTATACATATGAGGAACTGGGAGCCCAGTGACAGCAGGCTTCAGAACTCTAGCCCAGGCCCCCACCTCTGCAGAAGGTGTGAGGGGGGTGTGGAAGAAAACTAAACGTTTGCCACGACGTTACCCTCATTTTTTCATTTTCTGGCTCCTCTGGAGCATAAGTCAGGATAAAATCTGGATTCGATCCATTTTCCCAGTTTCCAACATATGTTTCTCCTGGGCTAAAAGAAACGCTGGTGGATTACCAGGTTGTGTTTACATTTTTCTCTTATCTCTGGTGGCATCACTGACGTCTGCAGCTCCTCCGCCTGGATAAGCGTTGCTGTCCAGTTCTTTCTGTTGCCGCACAACTCTCCCTTCACCTTCTCCACCTCCCTGCACTTCTCTTTGTTATCAGTTACACGTTTTGTGCCAGAATGTCTATTTGTGCAATTCTCCTCCTTGTATGTTCTAGTTAGTACCAAGATCCTCTCCTACAACGTATAGCTACATATCCTGGGCATCAGCGCTCGTGATCCCATCTCTTCCTTTGTAAAAATACTTCTTCCTCTAGTCTCTCCATCCAGAGCTTGTCCTCAGTCTTTTTTTCCCTAATGACAAATGTTTTCCTGTGAGTTTTCAGACATTTGGAGGAACGCTTCCATTAGATCCCTTATGATGCAGAAAACATTTTTGCTCCAAGCCTCAGAAGCGTGTTTTGTGGAATTTTCTTTTTAAAAACAGAACAAAGAGCAGTTGCAAGGGCCATTTCCTCGGCTCTTGGCTCTTGTTTCCATTTAGGCCCTAAATGATAACCAGACACGGACTCAAATTCTGAGGCCCTCGGTGCCGCCTTCCCTGTTTCTCTTTTCCTCTTGAGGTTCATTATTTTCTCCAAATTAAAACGTTCTGGTTGGAATGAGTGAGCATAAAGAGGCAGGGCAGCAGGGAGCTCCGCCGTGCAGAGGGATTATACGCAGGGAGGCCCCTGTCGACGGTCTCTGATATGATTAATCAGCCAAAGGGAGCATGGCTTTGTAGTTTGAGGAGATCGGTTTTGAAAGGAAGTCTACTCTAGTTACTCAGGAAAGTGGTTTTAAAAAAACAGTATCTTGGAATATTTTGGAGATGTTGTAGAGGTGTGAGCTTTATGCAAATATAAGCTGCTAGCAGTTCATTTGTTCATTTACTCTGCAAATGCTGACTGTGTGGCTGCTGTGTGTCAGGTGCTGTGCTGGGTGCTGAGGATCTCGGGGCTGCGAACAGGCCGCACCCTGCTTGCTGAGATCATATGACAAAGTGGGGGTGGCAGATACTAACCAAAGAGTCACATGCACACGTGAACACCTGCAAACAGAGCTAGGAGCATGGTCGGGGAGAGGGGTGTTGCCTGCAAACGGAGCTAGGAGCATGGTCGGGGAGAGGGGTGTTGCCTGCAAACGGAGCTAGGTGCATGGTCGGGGAGAGGGGTGTTGCCTGCAAATGGAGCTAGGTGCATGGTCGGGGAGAGGGGTGTTGCAAGCTGTGCGTTCACGTTTGTCAGATGCTGGCTTCCGAGGGAGACACTGGTGAGCCAAATAATGGGTGAGAGATAGGTCACTGGGCAGGAGCAGACTTGGGGTGAGTGGAGCAAAGTCCCTTTTCTGACAGAGGAAATGATGTGCTCAGAGGCCGTGTGGAGGAACGACACAGCACATGAGTAGCGGTGAACCTCGCCGGAGTCTGGGCTTCTGCTCATGTGACCGGGTGAGGGCAGCACCAGGGGCCTGAGGGCCGCCAGCCCTGGGGATGGGCCTGGAGGAGAGATGTCGGCTTCATCCTTGGAGCTGGGATCCTGTTCTATGCTGGGAAATAACACAGTGAAATTTGTATTTTGAAAAGGTCAATCCTGTTTCAGTGCAGAGAACAGCTTTTCAAAAGGCCAGAATGGACTCATTCACTCATTCACTCATTCATTTATTCAAGAAATGTTTACCAGGCCCCAACCATGGGTCAGGGCCTTTTCTTGCTACATCGGTGAGAGAATCCCCATCTGCCCAGAACTCACGCCTACTGGGCAAGGACAGATAACAAACAAACATAGAGTTTATCACTGAGTTCCAATAGCGATAAGTGCAATGGAAAAAAAAAATCAACTAAGAGGAATCCAGTGTGCAGCATGGTGGGACGCACTACTATTTCTATTCCTGCTGGATATTTTTGGAAGACCTTCCTGAGAAGGTGAGATTTTCCTTCCTAAAGGCAGTGTTTTTCCCTTTATTTGGGGTCTTGGGCAGAGCTGGTCACCTTGTGAGCCCTTTACATGTTAGTCCTCAGATGTGCTGACTCTGTAAACAGACCCTTCAATCCCTCCAAGTTCCCTTGGCCGCGGGGCAGTCAGAGTACATGAACTTGCAGGAATCAAGGTTGTTTGATTCAAGTCCATCATTTTACAAGCAACAAAACAGGAGCCCAGGGAGGTCCCATTTGAAGATGAGCAGTCGACCTGTCCTGGTATCCAGGCCATTTCATCCGGGGGCCAGAGCTTCCTGCCTTGCCATTTGGCCCTTCTGGTAAGTGCAAGGGCCCAGCTGTGCACTCGGAGGCCATATAGGCTGTTGCCAAAACTCTTTTCATCCCTGGGTGTGTAGGAGACTCCAAATACCTGCAGAAAGTGATTAATGGTCCACCCCCAACCCTGGCATCTCCTAAAGCCAAAAAAAAAAAAAAAAAAAAAAAAAATTCTTGGATAGCAACCAATTTAATTTAGGCTCCAGAAAGTACCACTCCCACCCCCCCCAACTTGGCTTATATTAATGATATTTTTAAAATGCCCTGAAGCTCTGAAGCGTATTTAAACCATGAAATAGCATTACAAAGCTTTTGCCCTTTACATGAGTTGCATGGAATGCTAAGTCCAGAAAGAAAAAAATAATAATTCTCTCTTTCCCCTTGGTTTTCTTAAGATTTCAAACTCAATAAGACATTTCTTATTTAAGATTTATACATATAACTCCTTTTTTCCATTATTGAGTCTTGTTGCCTGAGGTTTAATAGAATGTAGTTTTCATGGCTCAGTTGAAAATCCCTTTGGAAATCATGGTATAACAAAAGCTGAAATAGCACTTACTGAGCTGGTTATAATTAAACTTCTTTTACATTAGATCTTTCAGGAGATTCCCCCTACTTCTCTTCCCTACCCCCCACACATTTTTTCTTTTTTGGAGACACTGTTCAAGTCAAAGCCACAGGACATTTAAGAAAGAATTAGGTGGTAATTTTTATCCTGGTAAAAAACAAATTAGTGATGCCTGTAGTCCCAGCTACTTGGGAGGCTGAGGCAAGAGGTAGAGTGAGACTCTGTCTCTACAAATAAGTAAATAAATTAGTGGTGATTTCAGTTACAGTCTATTACTAAAGAAGCTTCCTTTCTCTTTTGAATGAGACATGTGTTCATGTTCTTCATGTTCGTTGAAAAAATTAAAATCCAGAAAAATTAAGTAACTTGCCAAGCTTCAGACAAATAAACCAAAATCATTAGGACTACTGAGAGACTTGGAAGACATTCTGTGAAGCCTTTCAGCTCAGATGGGAAGGGAGGAGCTAGGTGGAAGGACAGTTTTATTAGGAGCCTATAGCAGACCTTGGAAATTCATGTTTGAATATTCTGTTGGGGCTTTGGTTTCTTCAAGTCTGCCCTCAAACTATCAGAATGGCATAGGGGATTGTAAGTTCCCTGGGTCAATTGAGGAAGGAAAAAAAATTAGCTCTTCCTCAGACATGTCATGGAAATAGAGTGCTGAGATCCTCTTGACCCCATGGCAGTGACTACGTAAGGCTGGGGATGCGGAGGGCCTGATCCAGGTAACCAAGCGTATCTGCTGTAGCAACAGAAATGGCTTAAAACAATAAAACTTGTTCTCTCTTAGTTCTGGAGACAGGAAGGCTAAAATCAGTTTCTCTGGAGTTGTCAGCAGGGCCTTGGTCCCTCCCAAGGTTCTAGAAGTTTCTGCTCCTTGCCTCTTCCAGCTCTTGCTGGCTGGCAGCATGCCTTGGCTGATGGCCACGTCTCTCCCTTCTCTGCCTCCACAGTAATGTTACCTTCCCTTTTTCTCTATCAAATTTCCTTCTGCCTCTTTATGAAAAGGTACATATGATTGCATTTAGGGCCCATCCAGGTAATCCAAGATGATCCCTTCCTATATAATTCTTAGCTTATTCACATATACAAAGAACCATTTTCCTTTTAAGGTGATATTTACAGTTTTCAGGGAATCTAACCTGACATTTCTTTGGGCCATTATTCATCCAATGATAAGGAACCCGAATCTGCTCACATCATATATTCATGGAGGACAAAGGAAAAGGGTACAGGCAAGGGGCCAGCAGAAGAGAGCCTTCCTGTGACCTAGATTTGGGGTGAGCTGTCATAATCAGTGTCTGGCAGAAGAAAAGGCCGAGGGAAAAGGATGAAGCAATACGAAGCTCCGGAGTGACCACAATAGCATGATTACTGCCGAGTTTGTTTATGAGAGGAAAGAGAGCAGCCATGTTGGAAAGCCTTGGGCGGTTTTCATATCCTGGAAGTTATGTAGAAATACTTGGAGAGGAATGTGTTATTCAGGTGTGCAAAAAAAGTTCTTGTTCAAACAGACCGCATGGTTTGAGTGGTTAAAAAAAATCTTCCCAGAGAGTGGGAATGAAAAAAATACCCTTCAAAAGGTTATTAATGTGGCTGCTTGAAGACAAAGGAACACACCACCCGGAGTCTCTTGCTGATTTCATCCCTTGAAGATGGGTCGCTGACCAAAAACAAAGAAATGGAAGCATCCGGCAGTGGTCACCAATCATGGAGTGGTGGAGGAGGGTTTTCCTTCTGGCCTTCATTTCCAAGTCGGCAATAGAGGGATGAAGATGCTCATTTGTGGAAACTACATTCACTTTCCATTGGCTTGCTCAGATGAAAGAACACACCAAGTACTGCTTCAAAAGGAACGTTAGCCAAACTGGATCTTCCCTTGTAAACCGCAGACATATCAGTATTTGTGGGCAACAGGAAAGCTTCCGGCAATCAACAATCAACTTCACTGCCTTTCCAACACCTGAGAAACGGGGGTGAGGTTTTCTGTTGTGATTTTCCGAATGCAGGACTCCAGCACTTTTGACCTTTGCTTGGGCCTTGGTGGGGGGTTTAGAATACAAAACACTTTCTTCATGTATGGCTACCTACCATCTCTCTAAGTTCCTTTCTCCTCCCCAACCATCCTGTGTTATTCACATGATCAAGTATAGTCCAGAAATGGTGTTCAGGTAAAAAATTTTCCCAACCCCAGTTATCTAACACAAGAAGCCCTGAAAGCTGTTTGGTTTAGAATACAAACTTAGATGCTCAAACTTAGATGGTTCATCTATTTGTCAGCACTGTGAAGAATAAGTGGACTTATTTTCCACATTCCCAACGTGATGACTTAGAGCACCCATCCTGCATATTGCCGGACACCAAAAATTCTCTATCACCTCCTGATTTCTTTCTGTTAAATGAATAACAATGACCTTGGTGTATCTTGTCTGATGGCTGCACTGCAGGGCAACTCACCTTATTAAAATGTTGGTGCATACCAATACTTAAGTCTTTTTTTTTCTTTATCAAAGGAAACTCAGTGTAGGACAGTTGCATTCCAGGGCACAACCATAGCAAAACTGGGCAGTCCTGTGCTTCCATGCCTGGCTGCGATGGATCTGGTGGTGTCTGACCCTTCCTCTCTCCCAGGGCTTCACTGTGGAAATAATATTCCTGTTATGGCATATAAATGCTTTATTTATTGTTTTATATCTGATCTTTCAAAGCCCAATTTCCTCCAAATAACCAAGGATTAGAAAAAAATTATGTTATATATACACCAATGACCAAGTACAATTATTATGTTATAGACATACCAATAACCAAGCATAAGACGTTCTTACTAGCCTTAACTATATTCCATTAGTTGTATAGTAGCTGATTTGGTGGCCAGGTCCAGGACAGAAGGGATTGGATTTGTCTGGTAGTCAGTCTTTGAAAGTGAATTCATTGAAACCTTCCAAATATTTTAAATTTTCTAGACCCAACTCAGACCCTATATTTGAAGATGTTCCTTAATCCCTGTGCCCAAAAGTGACCTTTGGTTCTCTGAGCAACCCTTGTTCAGTGGGACAGAGACACGGCATGACCTCCCTCCCAACCTGCTAAAGCTCTAGAGAATTGGTCTATTTCTGCCCAGAACAGTGATTTTTAGTTGAACCAGATTTAGTGGGGACAAATATACCTCTTCATGGGAGAAACAGCAGAATCTCTTGAGGGGTATTTTCAGGGTGAAAACTGCATTCACCACATTTTGTTTTTTCACAAAATAAATTGCAAGAAATAGAGGCTTTCTAAATCACCGAGACTAGTAGGGAATCACAGATACACAGAAAATGGAGTGGAAAAATGTCACAGGGCATGAAGCAATCACAGAGTGACCAGATGTCCCAATTCAGACCTATTGTTCAATAATGGAGTACTTCCTTTTTATTTCCCAAGTATCTTAATTAGACATTAAATTGTATGATCACACTAGTTTAACAGAACTTAGGAAGCTCCTCCAAAAAGGTTCCCAAAGTTGCCCTCAAATTTAAGGTGCAATTTCTGGGGAGAGTTTGGGTTCACAGAACGGCTTCCTAGCAAAATAAATTCGAGTGTTGGTCATGCATTTTCGTGAAAGACTTGAATTCAAGCCAGTCTGCTTAGTGTTTCTGAGCACCTTGTTCTAAAGGATCCAGAGGTAAAAAAATTTTTTTTGACAAGAAACAAATACAATTTTCGTAATGGAAACATTCAGATATTCTTGCAAAGAGGTGTTGATGAAACTTGTAGCAAAGATGAGCTGGGTGGTTATTATTATTATTTTTTTAACAGTCTGGATAGCTACTGTTTGGTAATGCTTCTTAATATCTTAACTTTGTGGTTTTTGCTGTACAAGTTAGACAACTTAGGTTTTACTGGTTTAACCAGTAAAATGCTCTCTCTCTGGCTGGTAGAGAGAGAGCATTGTAGCCAAAGGCAAAGCCTTGTAAGTATTAGGTGTCTACAGTTAGGTCATAGAATTGTTCCTCTCTTGGTCATGCAGAGGACTTTGTTCCTTCTATTTGAAAGAAAAATTGGTTGAGTTTTGCCCCATCTGCACTGACCTGAGTAACAACGTGTTGTAACGTGAGTTGCGATTAGTCATTAGTTTTTTCAGTTCATGTGTGAGAACTACAATTTAAACAATAAAAACAACAGAGGCACCAAAACAAGACTTCAGCCAAGTTGTTTAAATGACCACTGCCAGTATATTTTTCTCTTGCTGCGATATCATCCTGAATCATATTAACTTCCTCCCTCCCCCGGTTAACTTGTAACAAAGAAATAAGGTGACAGCTTTTCCATAGCAGCTGTCCGGAAACCGGGGTCCCTCCCCTACCCGAAGGACGACAGTTGTCTGATCACAACTCTTCCTGGTGTGTTCAGAAAAAACTGTGCTTTTTCGTTTTAATTAGTTTTATAGGCATTTCAAGCCAGGACCTGCATTTTTTTTGTGGTAAACTCACCCCTCAGTATTCCCCTGGAGCTCACTAGCCTTGGCTACGTTCATATGTTAGGAGAGCTGAGCTGTGCGAGCTTGATGCTGCCATTTGTTTTTTCTTGCATTGAGATAATTTGCTTTTCTCCTTTAGCAATCCTGGGTTTCAACAACTCAAAACTGGTCTACAAAGCAGGAGAATGGAAAATTAACTTCCTGGTTATCACATCAGAGAGATAGAATATCTAAAACCTTACAAAATCCTGTTGTTTTGAGTTGACACATTTGCCAAGTTAACTATTTCCTTCAAGATGGCTCACGGGACTCCATGGTGAATGGCTTTCTAGGAAGGTGGAATTGAATGTCATTGGTGTTAATGTGAGCCTTAAAGAAGACAGCCAGGCTGCATTTGTGTTTTACATACTTTTAAATGTCTGTCTTCATTATTCTTTGAAGATGTTCTGCACGTATTTGTCCATTTCTTTGGTCTGACTCAGAACTCAGGAAGCATGGGTGAATATTAAAATTCTTTGAAAAGTTCTCTTTTGCTTGCTCCCTGCTCTTTTGGTATATGAATGCCTGAAAAGAGAAAGCAGACAGTTATTGCTATGGTTTGATTCAGGGTAACAGAAAAGTTGCCTTGACTTCACCATTTCTGTCTAGTGGGCCTACCCTGCCAGGGCACCTAAAAATCCCAATGTTTAGACCACACTCTCTTAATTGTGGCATGCGGGTTTCTAGGAGTCCAAATTAAACCCACAAAAGGTCATTTAATAGTTCCAACTTTTAAGTGTGTGTACCTCTTTTTTCAGATTCAGGCCATTTGGCAAAGAATACAGGTGGTCCCTGAGTTATAAACATCTGACTTACGTACAATTTGCACTTATGAATGGAGGCTATTAGAATAAATCTCCAAGTTACAAACATCTGACTGACGTTTGACTTGCACTTATGAATGGAGGTTGTTTCAGGTAATGGGCAAATGTACCTGTTCCAACTTATATACAAACTCAGCCTAAGAACAAACTTACAAAACCTGTCTCATTCATAATCTGGGAACTGCCTGTCGTGGCAACTGGGTTAAGTGCAGGCGCCTGTCGGAATGCTGATTGCATTGTGAGAGGGAGAGCAGACCAACAGCAACCGCGAGGGTCTTCCTGGGGATCTACTCACTGCCGAGAGAAAGGCCCCCGGGGGCAGGAGCATGCAAGACACAGGGGAAAGGACCGCTGTCACATCATCTTCTCTTGTGTTGTCCTAAAGAAGCAAGGGCAGAGTTTATGAAAATACAAAGTTGGACAATTAAGTTCTCAAACTCATCCTACAAAAAGAGCTACATACCTCATTGCTGAATATCACACAGTCACCTTCAAGGTATTCCCCTGGGGAAGTTACACACCAACACCAGCATCTAGTCTACCCTTCAAAGCAATTGGGAACTCTTTTTCTGGAATGGCCATCAGAGCTGCTGTTGTAGGAGGTCTGACCATTAAGTTCAAGAACAAGGGCGGTGCCTGTGGCTCAGTCAGTAAGGCGCCGGCCCCATATACCGAGGGTGGTGGGTTCAAACCCAGCCCCGGCCAAAGTGCAACAAAAAATTAGCTGGGTGTTGTGATGGGTGCCTGTGGTCCTAGCTACTTGGGAGGCTGAGGCAAGAGAATCGCCTAAGCCCAGGAGTTGGAGGTTGCTGTGAGCTGTGATGCCACGGCAATCTACTGAGGGTGATAAAGTGAGACTCTGTCTCTACAAAAAAAAGTTCAAGAACTCATCCTTGCTTCAGTTGCCACCTTTGAAGTACTCCCCTTGCCAGCTGGTGACTGCAATGATATTCAGCAATGAGGTATTCAGCACTTTTTTTCTAGGATGAGTTTGTGAACTTAATTGTCTGACCTGGTATGCACCTGGAAAACCATCTTTGCCTTTCATTTATTGTTTAAAATTTACTTTAAAACTTTTTGGTAACAATTTTATTGAGATGTGATCCTCCCAATTTACCCACTTACACTACACAATGCTATGGTTTTAGTATGTTCATTCACAGGCTTGTTCAACTATGATTTGATGTTTTGGTCACCTTTCATCGTGCTGTTTTTTCTCTCCAGACTCTTCTTATCCCAAATATTGGCTCTCTAACCCTCTCTTGTCATTCCGGTCTGTGCTCGAATGTCACATCCAAGGAGCTTAGCACGTTCCTCTTACCTAGAATTCCACTCTGTTATTCTCTCTTCTCCCTGCTTTGGTGTCTTCACAGCCCCGTCCTCCTCTGACATGCTCTCATTTGTCTCCTATCTGTGTCCTCCGCCCCCCTAGGGCAGGACCTTTCTCTGGCCCTGTGGCTTCCTCAATTTCCAGGCTTGTTGCAGGTGAGGATTAGGGGCAGGGAGTAAGAACAGAGGTGGCTGGAGGGCCTCTCTGATTGGCACCTTAAACAGATAGCACTGGCTGCCAACAACTGGACACTGGGTTGCTCATCTCCCTGCCAGAAAACAGGTGCCACCAGAGTCACCAAGTCCTCTATGAGCAGAAGTGCAAGAAAGCTCAGTCTATGGCTCTGGGAACTTGAGTTCTAATTTTCTGTGTGACCCTGAGGAATTATTTGCCCTCTCTGAACCTCTGTAATATGAGGACGTTGGACCTCTGTTCTGACGTTCTGGATTCTGATGGAATTCTCTGATCAGGTATAATTGAATAAATACCTTAAGGTACCTTGGCGCACTCTACCTTTCAATAGATCTGGCCACCTTTGCCATGTTAAACTACGCTTTTCCCTTCCTCCTCTCTAGCTACCTTTGCCATGTTAAACTACATTTTTTCCTCCCTCTTTTCCACATTCAACCCTCTTTTTCAAAGAGGGAGTTCTCTGATGCTTAGGGTCTTAGGCCTGTATGGCAGGAGAAAAGGCAAAATAAAAATTGTGCTTTGGGTGTGCTATTTGAGCTGGAGCTAAATTTGAGTAAAAGCTTTGTGTGTGAGTTTACAAACATACAATTAAGGCTCTTACAGTTATCTAAATCCACTTTCTTGCCTTATAATTTTATGGTTAGAAGCATTACAGTTGTTTTTAGATTTTCGTTATAACTGCAGTAGCCACAGACGGAACCAAATAGTGTTTGTTTATTTGTGTAACAAATTATGCCCCTCAGCTAACTTTACTGTGTAATTTGCATTGGGTGTGCATTTTTCAAAAAAAGTATACATTGGTCTGAGGGGCTTAGCATCCTTTTCTTCTCTCTTTTTCCCAAGGCAGCGCTGACAATAGAACATTGGGTCACCAAAGGCACATACCAGCCCGACTTCAGATTCTACTCCCCACATGGTAGCTGGGTAGAGGTGGGGAAGTCAGATTGTTTCCCCAATTTCCTTTTCACATGGTGAATTCTTACATTTTATCCCCTTTTAAAAACTAGTGGTCTATCACGCACAGATCTTTAGTAGAGAAGGAGTAATTTAAAGTGTTAGAATCTTTAGTGCCAGTCGAATGCTGATTAGAATTGAAAATGATTTGTAGCGACTGAGGTACTTCCTAGTGAAAGTTCTGTAATTAGTCAACTCTGCCTCCCCGGTTTTGAAAAATGAGTTATTTTAATTTTGTTGTGGTCAAATACACATAACGTAAACTTTGTTATCCTAACCATTTTAAATGTATAGTTCTGTGGCATTTAATACATTCATAACATGATGCAACCATGACTACCAACCGTCTCCCAAACTCTGCTCATCCTGTAAAATAGAAACTCTCCCTCCCATTTCTCCCTCCCTTAAGCCCCTGGCAACCACCGCTCTGCTTTCTGCCTCTATGATTTTAAGCATTGTAGGTACATCATATAAATGGAATCATGTGAGATTTGTCTTTTGGTTACTGACAAAAGACTTTTCTTCCTTTTTAAGACTGAATATTACAGTATTCTGTTGTGTGTATTTACCCCATTTTGCTTATTTATTCTTCCATCAGTGGCCCTTCCATGTTTTAGCTATTGTGAATTGTGCTGCTGTGAACAGGGGTGTCTGAATAGCTCTTCTACCCAGATGTTTAATTGCTGTACCATATGGTAATTCATCTTTTAATTATTTGAGGAACCACCATAGTGCTTCCCATAGCAGCTATGCCATTTTTATTCTTGCCAAGAGTGCGCAAAGTTTCCAATTTCCCCACATCCTCCCTAACATTTGTTATTTTCAATCCCTCCCTCAATAAACCATCCCAATGAGTGTAAAGTGGTACCTCATTGTAGTTTAGAGGCATTTCTCTATTGATCATTGATGTGGACATTTTTTTCATGTGCTTATTGACCACTTGTACATCTTTTTAGGATAAACGTACATTCAAGTCTTTTGCCCATTGTATAACTTTTTCTTGTTTGTTTTTGAGTATTAGAAGTTCTCTATATATTCTGGATATCAACTCCTGATCCATGATATGATTTATAAATATTTTCCTCATTTTTCCATCGAGCTTTTCATGGACACTTAGCTCTGGCCCCAAAGCATGTCCAAAACACATTTTTCATAAATTATAAATATTTTTTCTATAACTGGAATAGTAATTCTCTGAATTGCTATCAGGTTCAAGAAAGATAATGGTTGAACTCCTGTGGAAATTGCTAATTGTTGTCTAAATATCTGCTAGCAAAGACTAGAATGACAGGTAGTGAGTGCTGTCCTTTTTGATCCTTTACAGCAGGATCAAAATTCTTTCAAGATAGTGTTCTTTTATCTGCATGTAGAGAATTTGGGTCCTAGAGATCAATTTCTTTTCATCTTTCCATTTATGATATAAGGCTTATCATAGACAGTACCAGAAAAGAAAGCCTTAAAAACTCATAATTGGAGTGTATCCTTTTATGGAGTCATTTCCGGTCCTTCTTAGCAATCAACAAATTTCCTCTGAGACTGTGCCTATGGGCATCCAGTGATTTTGTCCATAGATGACTTTATCCACAGATGATACTTTTTCTTTGGTTTTAAAGAACCACCTTTGACAAATAGTGGCAATGTCTTAGGAAGTCATAAAGCTGAGTTTATTAAAAAGAAATTGAAAATACGTTATATGTTTAAGCAATTTGAATTGATTAGGAACTTGGGTGGGGGTAATATTTTCATTCAAAACAATGTAAGACTTCTAGATAGATTACCAATTCCCTGTATTAAGCCTCATCCATGCTGGATTCCTGCTGAGATAAAATAATCATAAACTTACAGCTAAACAATAATGTAAGTACCTTATAACAACGTATTGCTTTATAGTTCAAAAATATTTTTTGGATGAATCATACCCTGAGAGATTTTGGTTTAGCTGCAAACCATCTGATGTCCTTGGCAATGACCTCCTGGCTTGGTGGGCCCCTATTTCTGTACTTTGGGAGGGTGAGAAGAGTGACCTAGGATCAACCTTTCAGCAAGCTCATTCTAGCCCCCCAAAATATCTGTGCCAGTGGTAACTTCTTTTTTTTGAAATAGAGTCTCACACTGTTGCCCAAGCCATAGTGCCCTGGCATCAGCCTAGCTCACAGTAACCTCAAACTCTTAAGTTCAAGTGATCCTTCTGCCTCAGCCTCCCAAGCAACTGAGGTAACTGGACTAGAGGTGCCCATCATGATGCCCAGCTAGTTTTTCTCTCTCTCTATTTTTTTTTAGTAGAGATGGGTCTTGCTCTTGCTCAGACTGGTATTGAACTCCTGAGCTCAAGTGATCTTCCTCTCTCAGTTCTCCCAGAGTGCTAGGATTCCGTGAGGGAGCCACCGTGCCCAGCCAGGTAATTTCTATTTCCATTTTCTCAGTTTCCTAGATTAGAAATGAGAGCAGTTGTGGGTCCTTGGGGATTGGGTAGACTGGCTTCTTTCGGATTTTTAACAGGAGAACATCAATTCTTCCCTTCCTTCATTCCCTGTCCTTAGGCTCCTGCCATGTGTAGGGGTGAATGCGATGGCCACTGCCCTGGGTCCTACCGTGGGCCATAGAAGCACCCACAGTCCCGATTGCTGCAGATTGAGGGCCTTCCTGCCCAAACTGGGCAAGCCCGGGGCAAACTGGGACGGGCTGGCCACTCTGAGCAGCAGAGACTGAGCACAGGTGAGTTTTAAAAAAGTGAAGGGGACATTTCGCATGGTGACAAGGGCTCTATAGGAAGCGTCAAGGTGACGGAATGGGGAGGATTTGGGGGTGGGGGTGGCGCGCTGGTCGGAGGAGTCGTATTTACAGGCCAGTGGGGACTGGGGAGCTGGCCTGTTTGAGAAATAGGACAGTGCCCATGATGACCCCGGTGAGCACGAGGAAGGGAGGAGAGGCGGGGCCGTGTGGGGTCGGTGAGGGCTGCGGACGGTGAGGACGACAGCTAACGATCCCTCTGGCACGTCACTTATCTCGTGGTCTCCATGTTCACAGTTCCCGCGGAGGCCGACTTCCATGGCAGTGTCTGAAGTCAGGCAGCTGGCGGATGGTGGAGCCCCGATTCAACCTCCAGGGGCGGCGCAGAATCCACACGTGTCCTCAGCTGCACTAGCTGAGCGAAGCCCCTTGGCCCGAGAGGGAGCCTCACTCCTTTCAAACTCTCCATCCCCCCAGCACCCTCAACCACTCGGGAGTGCGGACCGGCTCTGTCCTTTTGCAGCTGCAGCTCTGCTGAGCCAGTGCCGGACGTTGGAGGAGGCCTCTGCCGCTTCTGTGGCTTTGCTCCAGTGCTGAATGGGGGTAGTTATGGGAGGACTGAGAAATAGTCACTCTGTGTGTAATCAGGTCACTTCACTGCAAAAACATTTTTGTTTCCGCTTCCTTCCTTCCCTGGGTCTTATCCAGGGAACAGTGTCTCTGACCTTCTCAGCCACAAAGGCCAAAGATAATGGGGCACAGCAGGTCGACATAGTGAAAAGAGGGCAGTGTCTGCGGTTAAGAAGTGCCTGGGCTCACACACACACGCACACACGTGAACACACGTGCACGTGGGGGCTAGTTACTACCCTGGTATTATGCATACCCTGGAATACATAATAAAATCTGCTTGAAAAACACGGCTGAGAAAGAAATAAATGAAGACTTCCCAGTCTGGAATTCTTTCCCATTTGTCTATGATCTCTTCTTCACTTTTGTCCTTGTCCTTGCTCTTGCCACTTGCGTCCAGCCCTGGCTTGGGCCTCTGGGTCTGATTTACTCTGATTGCCTGGCCGGGTGCACAGGCAGGATCAGCAGACGGGAGTTGTTTCACAATTTCTTTCCAGCCTGCTTACTAAAGAGAGAGAGCTTTTCCTATAGGGGAAATGTAACACGCTATAATCAATTAGGGTCAGAGGTGAAAAATAAAAGCTACATGGAAAATTAGAGAGATTGAGGTTTTTATTCTGAATCTTTAAATTCACCTGTAAGAAATTTAATGGCTAAGAGTCGACCCTAAAAGATATTTTTCCGAATCATTTTTTTTCTTTGTTGTGTTACTAATAATGTTGGCTTAAGACTTGGAAATCTGGAGAAAAGGCAGAAAGAATGTTGTATGTTTCTTTTTAAAACTTTCTCCCCTATTGTTTGGTTTTGACATTCAAATCTCTCTTTCTTAGTTCTTTGACTTTTACAAGCTACTGACTATAAATCTTGTTTAATTACAGCATGGCCCATGTGTCCTAAAGAGTTATTATGTTAATAACTAGAACACTGTTGATTAGAAATTGAAGACAGCTTTTGTGAAGAGAGAACAGGAGGTGAGGAAAGCTTTGGGCTTCAGGCAGGAAGGCTCGATTTCTTTTCTTGCTGTTCTCCTCACAGCTGCAGAGTGTTTCAAGTGGCCAGGGACGAAGCTGTGTCTGTGCAGGGGAGGGAGGGCTTGCGCACTCTCCTTTCCCTAGTAACAACTTCCTTTACCCTCCACAGCCCCTCTGGATCGTCAGGTTGGCATCTCAGTTGGCCCCAAGGTATTGGTATGCTACTGGGCAGAGGGCTGATCTGACCTGGCCTGCATTCTGCTTCTGTCTCTGACCTGCTGTGTGACCTTAACTAAGTTACTTAACCTCTCTGAGTCTCAGCGTTCTTACATATAAAAAGAGTATGTGATAAAAGCCTCATAGGGCTGTTAGAATTAATTCAAATACGTGTGCAAAATGTCCATTGTATGTTAGATATCTTGCTCATGGTAGATACTCAATGTTTTTGATGTTTATTATATATGTATTTTTTAAAATTTCAGATTAATATGAGGGTATAAACAATTAAGTTGCAATGTTTTCATTTTGTATAAAGCTACCTGTTATAGTTGTGTCCTGTACCCAGGAAGTGTGCCATATACCCTTACGCTGTGCCCATTAAGTGGGAGCACACCAGTCCCTCTCCCATTATTATAATTTTAAATCTTGAGTGTTGGTCCAAAGTCAGAAAGAACGCAAGCTGTGGTCCCAGAGGCATTCATTTTGTTTGGAGTCTGTTGAGGGTTGGTGTGGTGCCAGGCATGGCAGGCGAGCTGGGGATGAGGTGGCGCCTGGCTGTACCCTTATTCTCCCTCTGTTGCTCTGTGCTGGCACTGTGGTGGCTGGGCTCCTGGTGGGACACTAATAGGCTTTTGTTCCTTTGTCAAAGGGTGCATCCTTTCGGGTGCATGTTTTTTGTTTTGAGACAAATCTTGAAGTAAGTCTGAACATCTCTAGTAAAAGAGCTTTGGACTCAAGAATAGTAATGAAATCTAGCCCCATTTACTGGGTCACCTGGCTAAGCCATTTCAGAGCTTAGGTGCCTCTGATATAATGTTTGCATCCATATATAGCTCACACGGTTTCAGGAAGGTAACTAAATAAGACAATGTGTGTGAAAGTTTTTTCTCTACTCTAATAATAGTATCAGTAACAATAATGATAAAGAGTTTCCTTCCCCACTTTCAGCACTCCCAGGCTCAGCCTTCTCAGACTCCTCCCTTAAAGTGTTGTGCTGAAACCTGTTCAATATTCAAGGTTATTCAGCTTTCTCTTAGCAGGCTCCATCCCTAATTCACGCACATATACATGTGCACACACCATGTGTGCACACACAAACATGCACCCATTCATGTTGTTCCATAATCTTGAGGGTCTTGCTCTCTTTTCTTTCCCCTGGAGAATAGCCTGACAATACAGAGAGTGCCACAAAAATGTTATATACATTTTAAGGAAGGAAAAAACTATAGTAAACATGTAACAATATGTACTGGTAGCAAACGATGAGTACAAGTCATACCAAGCACCTCTTATAACTGCAGAAGTGAATGTGACTTGAATGTAGGTTTTTTTCTTTCTTAAAATGTGTATACATTTATTTTGGCATCCTCTGTATATTCGGAGCTGCAGCTGGGAATATGCAGACATGAAACTGCCTTTGGTAGTGAATCCTGTAGCCCACGGGCCGACAGCTTTTTCTGTCAAGAGACCGTTAGTAAATATTTTAAGCCTTGTAGGTGGCATGGTCACTGTTGCGGCTGCTTGACTCTGCTGTTGTAACATAAAAGCAGCTGCAGACAGCATATATAAAAGTGAGCATGGCTGTGTTCCAATAAAACTTTATTTGCAAAAATGGATGGCAGGTTTGATTTGGCCTGTAGTCTGGGCCTATAGCTTGCCATGGAAAACCTCTGCCATGGAAAAAAGAATGACTGCAGTAACAATTCCACATTTTATGGCAGATGAGCAGGACAGAGTCTTAGAGCAGATGGGGGCTTCAGAGCCTCCTCCCTTAAGCCCTTCTGTGCCCAAACGTCTCCACCTGGAGATGCAGCAGGGCTGTGCAGAGGCTTTGCTGTGGAACTCTGGAGCTGTTGAACTGTTGATTGACTTGGGGTGGTTTGGAGGATGGAAATTTACAAGGCGGAGGAGAGTAATTCTCTGCCAATGGCTGATTCAGACTTCAGGGATTAAGCCTCTGCTGTGGGGATTAAACTGGAATCTCACGTGCCCAGATCCCACCAGCACCAGATGCCGGGCAAGGTCCTTCACACCTGGTATCGGCCTTGAGGAGGTCCTCAGCCCATTTCGAGCATAAAAGTAAAGAAAGAACGAGGGGTCCTGTTTTCTATTTTTAGCCTTGATCTGAGATGAGAACATACTTTGGAAACAACCAAGGAGCATGAAGGAATTTACACCCAAGGCCAAGAGTGACTAAACTGCTGAGTGTTCTCAGTTGGGATGCAGAGAAGCGTGGGCACAGAACTCACATTTCCTCCCCACAGCACTGTTCTGCTGGCTGCCTTGGGCTGCTTCCTGTGGGCCTGGAAAATGACCCCACTTTCCCAAGAGCTGTGTCCTTGCTCAACATGCATGTCCTGGCTGCAGGATTCATTTCAAAAGGGGATTTTTGTTACCCATTGTCATTTTCGAACCACCTGTTGCTGTCAGTCATGGGAAAACTGTGTTCTCAGAAGAGCCCTGAAATGGGACAGGCCGCAGAGGGAGACCCTCATGCCGACACATCTTTGGGTTTAGCACGTGGAAAACTGGAGACCCAGAGAACAAGATGAGTGGCTCAGAGTTAAACAAGAATTTGGGTAAACTGAGGACTAGATTCCGGTTCTCTGGGCTTCTGCTCCAGTGTTTATGGGACACTGTGAACTTGCTGCTGTGTGATGATAAAGGGCAATGGGTTACGGGCACCACTAATTGATGTGAAACTGTGTCACAGAGGAAAGGGCATTTGCTTTTGCTTTTTAACCTTGAGATGTAAAGAAAGAAATGTTTACTTCACTCAAATCGTGTAAAATCAACCTCGAGGCATAGAAATTCAACATTTGTTACTTGCAAGAGGTTATTGATATATACTCATGTATCCATCAGACTGAGTTATAGTGTGGTAACAAATGACCCCCAGACTTAGTGGCTTACAAAACAAACATCGTATTTTCTATCATGCTATAGTTACTGAGTTTCTGCTGCGTTTCTCCTTATTCCAAGACTGAGGCACACAGAGCTTCCTCTGGGTGTGGGACTATAAACTGTGGGGGCCCCATCTGACCTGCCATCTGTTTTTGTAAATAAAGTGTCCCTGAATCACAGGCACAGTCATTCATTTATGTGCTGTTTAATCGAGTGACTGATTTCACACTACAAGATTAAGTGGTTGCAACAGATTATTGCATACAATGCCAAAAGCTTTCACTTTCTGACCTTTTATAGTGCAAATTGGCTGAGTCCTGGTCTATCTGAAGCATGGACGATTTGTGCAGAAGTAAATGAGATGGATTGGCTGGGCGTGGTGGCACACACCTGTAATCCCAGCACTTGGGAGGCTGAGGTGGGTGGATTGTGTGAGCTCACGAGTTTGAGACCAACCTGAGCAAGAGCTAGACCCCTGTCTCTTAAAAAATACCCAGGTGCTGTGGCGTGTGCCTGTAGTCTCAGCTACCTGGGTGGCTGAGACAAGAGAGTTGCTTAAACCCAAGAGTTTAAGGTTGCTATGAGCTAAGATGCTATAGCCCTCTACCAAGGCTGACCAAGTGAGACTCTGTCTCAAAAAGAAAAAGAGATGGAATGAACTACAGGCTGGTCTTAAAACTTCTGCCCAGTTTCAGACACACGGTTGTTTCTGCTCTCATTTCCTGTGCTAAACAAGACACGCTGCCCCTCTTGATTTCAACAAAGGGAGCATGAAATGAACCCATTCCAACATGATTTGTGTCTTATTTGTGTTTGGGTACGCATTCTTGGCTACAACCAAGAGCAGTGGACTATATTTAACTTAAATGGAAGAAAACTTATGTGCAGGTTGTCAGGGAATAGCACCATTGACAGGAGGGCTGAAGAAGGGGCTCCAGAGGGGACAGAGGAAGCATAGTCCCACCCAGCAATGGCCTTGCCAGTACCAGTCCTTCCCCGTAGAACTGCGTGTTTCTCTGAAGTCATTGTGAGTGACTGTCACTGAATCTTAGGTGCATGTCACTCCCTCAAGATACCAAGTACTGGGTGGGTGCCATTGATTGACCACAGTTAAGTCACATAGTCATGTCCCAGTGCGGGGAGGGCTGGGAAAATGAATAGCAAGATTCATTCACCTTGGTGGGAGGAGCAGCCCTGATCCCCCTGAAACTTACAAAGGGAGGAATTCCATCAACACAGGACACTGCACTGGGACACTTAAAGATGTTAAGAAGAAGTTAAAGCCAAAGCAATGCCAACCTTTGATAAACATTCCACCCAACAAGCACTGAATCTTAGGTGCATGTCACTCCCTCAATCTTGCACCCTAAGATTCAGTGCTTGTTGTTGTAAGCTGCATGGAAAGTCCAGCAAAGGTTGGCATTGCTTTGGGTTTAACTTCTTCTTCTTCTTCTTTTTTTCCTAAGACAGAGTCTCACTACATCACCCTCAGTAGTATAGCGTCATAGCTCACAGCAACCTCAAACTCCTGGGCTTAAGTGATTTTCTTGCCTCAGCCTCCCAAGTCGCTGGGATTACAGGCCAAAATACCTGGTTATATTTTTTGGTTGTAGTTGTTATTGTTGTTAGGCAGGCCTGGGCTGAATTCGACCCTCCAGTGGATTCATACCCACCAGTGTATGTGGCTGGTGTTCTAGCTGCTGAGCAACAGGCGCTGAGCCTGGGTTTAACTTCTTAAGTGACATTTTTATATAGGATGCCTTTAGCAGGCAGTGCAGAAGGATCAGGAAAGGGTAGGAGAGCTTCCTTTCTACTGGGTCACTGAAGCCAGAATGACCTTTGTTACCTGCAGTTTTCCATTCTCTTTCTGATCATTATTTCATTCCCATGTAGACTCTTATTTTGGAAACATTAAGTCAGATAGAACTAGCAGAGAGTAGGACAGTGGTCACCAGGGTTGAGGAGGTGGTGTGCAGGGAATTGGGAGGTTAGAGGGTACATAGTTTCTGTTAAGAGGTGTAAGTTCTAGGGAGCTATTGTACAACATGCTGACCACAGCTAATAGTAATGTGCACTTGACAATCTCCAAGAAAGTCAATTTTAAATGTTCTCACCACAAAGCAATAAAGTATTTGAGGTGATAGATATGTTAATTTGCTTGATATCTCAGCATATGCATATATTAAAACATCATATTGGGGGGGCACCCATAGCTCAGTGGGTAGGGCTCCGCCCACATAAAACCAGGCTGGCAAGTTTGAACCCATCCTAGGCCAGCTAAACAGCAATGACAACTACAAAAAAATAGCTGGGTGTTGTGGCGGGCACCTGTAGTCCCAGCTACTTGGGAGGATGTGGCAAGAGAATCACTTAAGCCCAAGAGTTTGAGGTTGCTGTGAGCTGTGACGCTATAGCACTCTACTGAGGGTGACATTGTGAGACTCAGTCTCAAAACAAAACAAAACAAAAATCATTTGTACATTGTAAACATATGCCATCTTTCATCTGTCAACTAAAAGAATTAAAATAAAGCATAGGCTTATCTAACTGGGATGCAAAGGGAGGTGCACTTTTATTCTTCTTTCTCTTTTCCGTGGAGAAGCTGGACCCAGGAAGGAGGCTGAGAACTGTTTCTGCCACCAAGGACTCTTTGGACAGGCACTGGGTACCTATAAGGATGGCTCTACCAGACGGCTCTTCTGCAACTGTGGAGATGGTATGGGGCACTGTAGCCCCTTCTTTTGATCATCAGTGGTGACACTGCCCTTCCTTGTTTCCACGTGTGCTGTTGGGCTGTTTCCAGCCTCTAGAGACAGAAAGGAGGTGACTCTACCATCTAGATCAGTGGTTCTCAACCTTCCTACTGCCGCAACCCTTTAATACAGTTCCTCATGTTGTGGCGACCCCAACCATAAGGTTGTTTTCATACACCCGTGTTTGTACAGGGTGTATGTGACGGTTTTAGGCGACCCCTGCAAAAGGGTCGTCCGACCCCCAAAGGGGTCTCTACCCACAGGTTGAGAACTTCTGATCTAGATCAAGTTTGCCTTTGGTAAGAGTACTTTCCATGCTCATTCCTTTAAAAAGAGCAAAAAAGGAACACATCATCTTACTTCCTATTCCATGATTAAAACTTTCTCTCTTCATTCCCACTCTAAAGATGATTCCTTTTTATTGATGACAAGTGAAAGAGTTTGGTTTCTCATCTGCTTCATAAAAAAGAAGATATTGAGTCAAATTAATTTTTCAATTTTACTTCATTTAAAAAAATGACCATTTAAAAAAAAATGTTCCTTCTTGGCTCAGCGCTCCTTATACAAGAAGCGACTTCCGTCTCGCTCAGAGATCTTGTCCTGCCCTTCTAGCAGCTGCTGTTAGCTGAAGGATTATCAAACAAAAGGTTTTTTCCATTGTTTCAGTTGTGTCTCCAGATGGGATCCAAAGAGATTTATAGTCTCTTCACTGGGTTTTAGGGAGACGTGCTTTCCTTCCGTGTTAGCCTTTTAGAGCACTGCATCAACCTTAAAAGGCACAGGAAAAGGTCAAAAGCATTTTTTAAAAGCCTCCATGTGTAAGTTGACGCACGAGCCAGCGGGGAGGGGGGAAGGACGCTGTGGGCAGCAGAGGCCCAACGGCGCCTGCGCCAGCGGGTCCCGCAGGGGCTGGTGTCCCCGGCTGGGCGTGGTGAGGTAGGAGGCAGAAATGTGGCGAGGTGGGAGGCAGCTGGGGGTTCACCTGCGTGGGGGGCAGTGAGGCTGCGCGGAGCTGAGGCGGCATCAGAGGGTGGCCCGCTCACGAGACATTTTAAATAAACAGTGCTTTTCCAAATTGGTGCTTGCCAGTTCATAGCTGTGGCCGTTTGCGGGAGGCTCAAGCAAATGTTTTCACAACCCTTGGGGATCGAGTAATGAGAATCATGTGCAAACGGAATGTTGACGGAGCCACACCTGGGACGCATCTGACCCACGACGGCCACGCATGCGGGAGAAAGAGCCCGCACCTCGGGAACCCGGCCCGTCCTATGAACAGATGCCCGTCAAAACAAACAAAGCCACACACACGAAGCCACAACAACAAGACTACGGGGGCGATTTAGGTGTAGTGTTTTGAACAAAAGACCAAAGACTCCGCCACACTTAGGCTGAGGAGGAGAGCCAGGGAAAGAAAATGCCCCGTCGGAAGGAAAAGGCAGTTTCACTTACGCTGCAGGCACAGCCCCCGAGGGGCTATCGTGTTGCGCCCTAATGAAAAGCAGGCACTTTCAGAGTGACTTCATACAGATGAAAAATGATCCTCCTGTGCGCCTGGGGGCGGGTGGAGGGTGGAGCTGGGGCTCCGGGGCTCCTAGTGGCTCCTCCCGTCTCCTGCACCCAAAGTTACTAGGACAGTGGAGACCAGCACAGGATACAGCCGATTTAAACCAAAACGCCATATTCAGATACTGCTCCCATGATGTGAAAATGCAAAATAAAGTCTTGCTGGTCTTGATTTAAGGAAGTGAGAGTTGTCAATTTTGTTCAGTAACAAATGGGGAGGCACTGAAGACGTACACCCCTAGCCCAAGGCGGTCCTTGGCTTGGCAGGAGGAGCCCCCCTCACACCTGAACTCAGCGTGCCAAGTGAATCCAAGTCACTGGATGCCCTGCAGCTTCCCATACTGATGCTTAATCCCCCTTCTTGGTTTCCTCCTCTCCCCTCCCTGTTCGCCTGCTCAAAATTACCTTTACCAGAGTTGTCATTGCTCGGTGGGTCATTGCACACTCATCTCTTTCCTGGCATGAATTGTCGCTCTTGGAGTTGTGGGGAAAGGTGTGTGCATTACTCTCTGAACTCTGAGCTGTTTGTGAAGGAAGTGCTCTTTTTCCCGTTTGAAATTCCAGTGGAAGCTACTATGTGGTAGGTGCTCAATAAATGTTGATTGACTTAATAAAAGAATTTCTGAGGAAGAGAGTTTTGAGTTCTTCTTTTAGGGACCACAATGTCTCCGGAAGTCACTGGAAACAAACTGACAAAAATATTCTCCCTCATTCCTCTGCCTCAATAAGCCTATCCATTCATTATTGAGAGCAAGCTCCACACTTTCAAGAAGTTTCCAGTGTCTAAGTTACTGCTCTCCAGAGAACTCTAAGAAAGATCACTTACAAGGCATGGTAGAGGCCGTGAAACTTCACAGTAGACATTGCCACATTGTTTAATGCCATTTAGAGGTCTGTCCTTGGAGTGGATACAGTTCAGTTGTGAATACTACAGGTAAAAGACAACAATAGTTACCAAACTACCAAGAATTCTTGGGCTGATGGCCGATAACACATTTGCAATCTCATAGTTTTATTTCCTGCATTAATGCAAAGAAATAGTAATGTGAAACTTTGGGCACAGTGACAAGTTCTGTGGGTAACACAGGACTCTTTTCATTGTAAATGAAAGCCCCACCTTGACGGCTTAAGCAAGAAATAAAAGAATTTATATACTCAGAGAGTTGAAAAATCCAGAGGAAATCAGGAAATCAGAGTGTGAGCATGGGGTTGATGCAGGGGCTCCAAGGCGAGCATCCAAGTTGTCTTTTCCTGTGGCCCAGACCTCTCTGTTCTTGCATTTGCTTCATGCCCTTTATTCCCAGACACCATCCTTGTGGCTCGGAGGTCACTCTTCCCACTTTTACTTCCATGTTAAAAGTAAAAGAAGATGGGCGGCACCTGTGGCTCAGGGAGTAGGGTGCCGGCCCCCTACACTGAGGGTGGTGGGTTCAAACCCAGCCCTGGCCAAACTGCAACAAAAAAATAGCCAGGTGTTCTGGTGGGCACTTGTACTCCCAGCTACTTGGGAGGCTGAAGCAAGAGAATTGCCTAAGCCCAGGAGTTGGAGGTTGTTGTGAGCTGTGTAACACCACGGCACTCCCCCACAGGCAATTAAGTGAGACTCTATCTCTAAATTAAAAAAAGTAAAAGAAGATAATGTTCCCCCCTCGAAGCAGCTGCTCTAGTATTGGGACTCATTCTGAGCACAGCAACTTGGGTCAGGCCCCCTCCCTCAGCCCTCCCTGTGGCTCTGTAGATTGATTGCCCTGATGGGCTGGGCTTGTGGCACTTGCTACATTTTGGAGACTGGAGGTGGGTGTCCCCCCATCTCCCACTTCAAAGGAGTAGGCGTGCCCCAAGCTACCAAAACAAGGAACAATGGATATTGTAGGATTAAAAATAACTGATGTCCATTCTATAAAGATTGAGGCGCAACTCACCTATTCCCAGAGCGTAGATGCCACATCCTGATCATGCTCCAGGCCAGCTGTGCCACAGTATCTCTCTCTCACTTGGTACTTAAAGTTTGAAAATGGCCCTGCTGTACAAGAGAAAATAAGTCCTTGACTGGAATAAAGGGTGAAGGTACCATCCATATGCATGTGAGATGCCTTCTTTTTGAGCATCCTTTATAACCCCTGACTATAGCAGTACAAAGAGGATGTGTTTCTAATGACTGCTTCTTTGTCGGAGCTTCTTGGTTGGAAGCCAAGCTAGGAAACAGGAGAAGGTCTGAAGCCAGTGCTCGGTAGGCAGGCAGCCTTGGCTTGGAATGGGGAATACTCAGGCTGGAAGGCACTTGGGATGAAGGGATGGATGGCCTCTCTGTCCCCAGTCATCTCGGAAGTTTTATCCCGGAGGAGGATCTGCTGGAGGGTCACTCATTCCTTCATTCATTCACCAGCCATTTTCTGAGCTCCCCCTGTGTACTCGGAATGTCTTACGGTACCCAGAGTCCTGTATGTTTTCAATCAATGTTTGTTGAATAAATGAAATCCAGAAAACAGCTTTTTATTTCACATTTCATGATGAACATGAAAACATCACTACATTAGCTTTAACGAACTGCATTGGTCCAAGCCCTGGTTAACGGATCCTTTATGATTTGAATGGAGAAATAGTGTGGGTAATAAAAAGAACAACGTTACTAATAGTTAACCTCGTAGCTTCCTAGATGCTCTTGTGTTAATTTCTCTTGTTCCCATCCCCTGTAACAACTCTGACTTGTTACTTCCGTTTATTAGTCCCATTTCACAGAATAAAGGTGGTGAAAGGTTAGCCTGCCCATAGTCACAGGACCCCTTGATTGGTAGAGCCAGGGTCATCTTAGAAGTCAATTTACTTTCAGAGCTTGAGCATCAGTGCCGGAGGGGCTTGGTGGCCAAGAAGTGAATAGGAAGAGGACAAAGGGCACCAATTTCCTAGCATTGTCTCCCAGACACACTGATTACACTTGACTGAATCAGGCAGCTCCCAAGGAGGGTGCTCTTTTTTATTATTGTATTTCCAATTCTTAGGGTTGACTCCAAGTGGATCAAAGCCAGGAAGACACCAAACATCAGGGCCTTGGGAGAGGATGGGAGGAGAAGTGGAAAACACGTTTTCCTCTGAAGAGTCTCTCCCTGCTTTTTTGCCCTCCTGTGAGTCTGCAGTTTCCTTTGCCCTCATGTGCAGATGTGGAAATCCCAACCCAGATATTTGCTTTTTAATTTTGTGCTCACTGCAGCAAGATGGTGAGTGCCGCGCTAATGTCTCAAACTGAGACTCTGGAGTGCACTTTCTGCCAGTAGACAGATAGAGAGCTTTGCCATGGCAGCTGCTCCTTCCCACTTTTTCTGCCGAGTTATATTAAAGGAAGAAGAGAGATATTAATGTTAAGACAATTTCACACTCAATGCGGCAGTGACAATGCCGTCTCTCTGTTTATTTTATTTAAAACAAGCAGTGGAAGAGAATTCTTGTCTGGAGGCAAGTTATCCGTGGTTGTAGTTCTCACAGCAATACGATTGCCAACACAATAACTAATGACATCGAGGCTTGGCTTGGGTTGACTGTTTTTGAAGACCACAAGCTTCTGCCATGGACATTTGGCCATTGTTTGGAAGTAGGCTGAGAAGGTGCCATGAGCGCCGTGAGAGTTGCTATTCCTGGATCTGTTAGGTTTCCGTGTGAATTCCAAAATAATCTGTAGCGTTTCACTGCTGGGAAGAAGCTTGGAATTCTTGTTATGGATGGGTGTGGCCCTAAATGTCCCCAGTGCTTGGGTGATGACAGAGCTGGACCTGGAGTGGGTGTGCTGTCCAATCACAGGTTCTCTCAACTGGCAGGCTGATTCCTGGCCCCTGTCTGCCAGGCCCCACCTTTCCAGAGCAAGGACAGGAGCCCCTGCCTGATCACAGCATCTCTCTGCCAGCTTTAACTAAAGGATCCCCTGTTAGCCTCAACTAAATGTGCTGAAAGCTTAATGGCCAGAGTTTTGCCTCAGAAACTCTCTCTAGCCCAGATTGAGTCTTAGGGGCTACTGTGAAAACACTAGTATTTGCCACATACCTAGCTAGTATGGGGCAAAATCTCTCCTGAGGAAATATGTTCCTACCTTGTTACCAAATCCATGAATCTTCTGTTGCTCTTTATGGTCTCATTAATTTATTTAACTTTACTTGAAGTTCATGAGGAGAAGCATCGCTGTGCTGTGGCAAAGGA
Organism: Arctocebus calabarensis; assembly: GCA_963573935.1. Lineage (NCBI taxonomy): Eukaryota > Metazoa > Chordata > Mammalia > Primates > Lorisidae > Arctocebus > Arctocebus calabarensis. The sequence continues at coordinate 18,084 of CAUYON010072345.1, read as the reverse complement.
AAATCATCACTTTGGAATTCTGGTTGCCTGAGTCTGAACCCAGGTTCTCCCAATTACTAGCTGTGTGACTTTGGGCAAGTGCCCAAACCTCTCTGTGCCTCAGATTTTCTCATCTATAAGTCAGGATGATAATAGGAATTAGCTTAAAGAAATCTTGTATATAGCATGAGATAAACACACAGGAGTACTTACAGTAGACCCTAGCAGTCATAAGCAGTTTATATTAATTATTCTTACAGAAGTCATATATAGAATATATAGAACACAGATGTTTGGAGCTCTTTTCCTGACATGAATTTGACTATTTACTTGGCTGTGGTATAAATGTCTAGATACTTTGTTAAGGATGAATAAATGCCAGGCATCTGAGAGCATGTTTTCCTCTTGAAATCCATCCATCCATCCATCCATCCATCCATCCATCCATCCATCCATTCATTCATTCATTCATTCAGTGACACATGTATATAACACCCACACTCTGTGGCAGGCCTTGTGTCAGGCTTTGAAGGTCTGGAAAAGAGCAAAGTCAATGCTTCCCTGCACTCGGAGTTGACAGTCCAAAGGTGAAGATAGATGACAAATAATTACACACATGCTGATAAGTCCTTGGGTGATTTCTATAAAGGAGGCATGCACCATGGAAGGGTGCTGAGATCTTCAGACCTGAGTCCGCCTGGGGTTGAAACTTTACATTTTGATGAGATTTTTATAAAGTTTATTTTTTTTCATTTTAAAACTTATGAGATTTTTGTCCTTCCTACTTTTTTGGAATAAATATTTTATTTTGTGCAATAGTAGTAAGAATAGATTGTAGATGTTTTTGAGAGAAGATACTTGATGATAAAAGAGTTGGCAGCCCTAGGTTTATTACTAAATTACATCTATTTTGATAGTCTACTGGTTTGTTAAAATCCCAGAGTCTTGGAATCTCTGCTCTGGCAGAAGGAGGCGGCGAGGTGATAGGGCTGTTAAGGGCAAGGGCTGAGAGTTGCACTGACTCCCATCACCAGCCCGCAGACATTGAGACTTTCACCTTATCTTTTTCCTTACTATTCTTTAGACTTGCTATTGCATTAGCTGGGATTGGTAAGATGATAACATTTTTTACAGAAAATACTTTCTCAGAAGGTCTGGCATACAGTAAGAGCATTATTATTGATTGGTGTAGGATTTCTGAATGCAGTAAAGATTCACCTTCTTGCAACTTTTTTCCCCAGGTGATCCTGGGCAAGCAATTAATGGTGTGGAACCATCTCTATGAGGACAGTGATGTGGAGATGCTGAAACATTAGTGGCTAGCTGACAGCCCTGTCTATTTCTGAAGCTAAATCAAACTACAAGAATCAAAGATCTTTTCTCCTAACTCCTCAAGTCAACTGAGGTATTATTTCCTGGTTCTCAAGAGTCTCAAGTAAAAGATTTGAGTCACAGCCAAATTCTACTCTTTAAAAGAGATAAATGGAAAATGAAATTGTATTAGAAAGAGGTTTAACATTCTTAAATTGCATGTAGAGGAGGCGATTGTGGGAAGTTGGCCACGAGCAAGCACCATTGATGCCCGCCTATCTAATGCTCTTCCGATCACCTACCATCTGTCTTGAGCTTACAGGTGGGAAGGGATAAATGTTAAGGGCCAGAGAGGCCAACTGGGTGCAGGACATTGCCCCCCGGTGTACTCACCTGGGTGTTTGGGTGAGGGCAGTAGACTTTCACAGTCCCTGGAAACCTGTGGCTCCTGGGCAGTGTGTTTTATCTCTCTCATGCGTAGTACTAAGAGGACTCCTGGTACCAGAACTGTGGGAGAAGCTGCCTCATGGGCTTAGTCCCTACCTACCCCTGAGGCTGGGCCAAGGCTGATTTTTCAGGGTACTGCTGGCACTTTCTTCTGTTGCTGCACACAAGGCTGACATCCTGCCAGCAAGAAACTGAACCTCCAGCTACTTGGGTGGTTGCTAGAGCGCAGGGTTCCCCATCCATCTGTTCTAAGTCTTGAGGATGAAGAGAAACAGACTCAGGCAAAGAAAATTTACAGGGTAACCCCAGAGAGGAGTGACAAATTGAAGTCCAAGAACAGGTGGCTGGAGGAGCCAAATAAATTACAACTCGACCACCGAAAATAATACAAAATGAGACATTTTACAATGAGAAAAAACTAATTTTTAAAATTTATAAATCCCGTAGATCAATGAAAGAAGTAAAATACTGTTCAGGAAAAAAGTATTGGCTTTCAACATCAAATGAAAGAAAGACTTTAAAGAGCAAAGGAACGGAAAGAAGTTTTAATAGAAGTGAAGCAGTTGGTAAATTAGGAACAAATAAGTCACTGGTCATAAATGAAGAGAAAACGGTGCCATATTTGGCTCAGGTTGGTTGATGCAGTGTCCTATTTTCGGTGTGTCAGGTAAGAGGCAGGCAGACTTCCTGAGAACACAGAAGGATATTGTAGCGCTAAATGTAACTCCGATGTCAGGTGGTTATCTCAGAGTAAGAATGTATCAATCACTCTGCAGTAGAAAAGGCAGGAGACAGGTATGCAAAGACAAGGATTGCTCCCTTTTCATGCTCCATCTTGTTGTTCTTTTTATTGGCATGGCAGGCTGTGCCCACTGACAGACACAAGCAAAACGTTTTGGCTCCATGTCAAGAAGAGGGAACTGTTGGCTTGGTATTAAAGAACATTTGAAACAATGAGTTGTTGAAAAACTAGACTGTATCATCTCAGTTGCTGGTTGAATGTCATCCTTCACAATGTTCAAAGGAAGAGCTGAAAATATTCTTAAGTGCAGTTATTGGCCTCTGAGTGCTTGCTGCCAAGGTCATAAGCTCCCTTGCTTGAAAAATAATATACTCCTGGAATGTCACTTTGGCAGTGTTCTCAATGCTGTGTTGGGCTGGTTGCAAAGTTTATTAACATATCACTGGCCACTTTATCTAGCTATGAATTTTCTTAAATCTAAATTTTGTAACACTTGCTGAAACAGATGGAGTTTGGGATGGCTCTCTCTGGAAGGGGCTGAGTGTGATCTGTGTGTGGGAAGAAATGTGTGCACAGGTGTTGTGGAAGAGACTACTAACTGTCCACCGAACTTGTTCTGCCCATTTCTATGCCGGCTGGATGATAGCTCCTGGCCTCCCTGTAGTTAGGTGTGGCCAGGTGACTGAGAACTCTCTATGGAACCAGAACAGAACAAACGTGTGCCACGTCTAAATCTAGCCCATAAAATCTTTGCATTTATTTACCTTCGAGCCCTTTCCCATGCCTGCTGGCTGGATCCCAAACACTCTGAGGACGTAAGGGAAGGTAGGACTCCAAGATGGAAGGAGCCTGGGTCTCGGAATCCTCTTGTAGAGGAGAAACACTGTTCACCAGACCCAGGTGTATTGGGTGTAGAGAAACACTGTTCACCAGACCCAGGTGTATTGCCTTTTACATCTGCAACAATCAACCATTGTTGGGCCAAGTCATTGATATGTTAGTGCTTGTTTGTTACAGCAGTTATTAATAGGAATGTTCTAAGACAGTAACTATTGAACTGGCCAATGTATGTGCTCTATAGAAATTTTATCTTGCAACGTTCGAAAGTATTTTTCAAACACATAAGGGTAATATGTTGTCTAAAAGCAGGCTGTGTTTTAATTCCCCAGTGTCCCTGTCCTGGCCTAACACTCACAGAATCAAATAATTAGTTGGAAAGAAACCTTGGGCGTACCTCATTTAGCCAACAATGTTAGAACACCTGCCACATCTGGGACCTGCTCTGTGTTGTGTAGGCAGCCTCTCTCCTGCTCTCTCTCTCGTCCCTGGACTCCACGCCAACATTTCTCTGTGCCATAAACCAAGGTAAGTGTCCACCTTGACCACATTCAATGATAGAGGAACTCTTCCTCTTCACTCACCACCCCTTTGATTGTGAAATAGCAACAATTAACAATCATATCTTCCTAACATCTAATATTAATCCATCTATCATATCTGCTAATTAAATACAGCTTTAAGAACCACTTAAAAGTTGGAAAGCCCCCCCTTCCCATTAATAATCTTCCTCAAGGCAAACGGTCTTTCTTCCCATTAATATTTCTCTTCCTCAAGGCAAACATACAGAGATCCTCTTCTCATCCCTAATTTAACTTGGCTTTGAGGGCCTTCCCCATCTCAGTGGTAGCATTCAATATGTCCCTACATGTCATTTTCTTTAAATCAATCACTCTCATACACTGGTGCCCTAGGATGCCGAGTGACAGGCTGTCCCACTGTATTTCCTCTGCCCTCTGCCAGTTCTCCCAGTAGTGCCACTCCCAGGGAACTACTGTAACTCCAGTTTTTTTTTTTTTAATGTTTATTCCCAGTCGTCAATCTTTCACTTTTTTCTTCTCTAATCATCCATTCCAGCTTTCTTGACAAGCTCCATTTTCAAGAGCCCTGTTTTCATGGTCTTACTCCTATGATCATGTAACTTCCATGCACAAAAACTTTCAGTAGCCTTTTAGTCTCTACAACTTTAAGTCTGGATTCTACTTTCTGGTTTTCTAGTGTCCCTGTGAGCTTCACAAGGGGGCCTTTCCAGGCTGCTGAGGAGCTTGAATTGCGTCCCACTGGCCTGGGCTTCCTATGTAGGACAGTGTCCTGGGGACAGAGACAGAGGCCAGGGTAAGACAATCACCAGGGTAAATAGCTTATGTTGTCATGGAGCATCAGTTTTTACTTTGAAATGTAGGAAAGACACTTGAATAGTGTAATATGTAAGATTGCTTAATATAGTATCTTGTAATGGTCACATAAAAATTTAATGAGGAATGGGAGAACTTAGAAAAAGCATACTTTTAAAGATGGCTGGCACAAACCTTACCCCCGGTGATATTAATGTTCCTTCTTTATTTCTTTGGACATTTGAAAACGACAGCTCAGTGTCTTTCAAACTGCAGGTCAGGACCCATTTGTGCATTTATGAAATAATTTAATAGGCTCCAACCAGAATTTTTTGTAAGCAAATAAACAAAAAGGAACAGAATGAAACAGAATGGAGTAAAACAGAGCAGGATAGAATAGAATTTCTCTGCTAACCAGAGTCCAGAGGCACGTGTGGTTCAACGTTTGATTTAATGGCTCAGAAATGTCATCAGGAACCCAGGTTTCTCCTGTCATCACCCTAAGGCTAGTTTCTTCTGGTTCTCTTAATATGCCTACATATTTTGTCCAATGAGAGAGAAATCTTGATTTCTTGAGTTTCTTTTAAGACTAAGAAGAATCTTCCTGGAGGTTATTTTCAAGAATTTCAGCTCAGTTAGTGTTACCCTCAAGAAGAGATAAATGTCCTCAATAAGGGATGGAAGTAATGGGGAGTTATACCCAGTGTCCACTACCACCACCATGGCTGTGCTGTGCAGTATAGATGGATGGTAGGGGCAAGGCTGAGAGAAGGGGGCGGAGTGAAGGGAGCCATGAGGATCTTCCCTCCAGAACTGTCTGTACCCCTTCCATCTTGCAAAGACTGGCTTACCATTGGCTCTCTCCATAGATTCTTTTCTCACTGCTGCTGTTTGTGCTTTTCAAATTTTTGCCGTCTATGAGCTGGGCCAGTTGAGCACATTTGTATCCTGGTCCTTCTGTTTTCTTGGAGGACCCATGATGGCAGAAGCCATGCTGTCTACTTAGCAATGCCTGAGATAGTGCTGGACCAGGCTGGTTTGATTTAGCCGATTGATTCTTATGAATTATCTTTTCTGATACTGGAAGAACATCAGAAACTTAGTGTACTTAAAATTCTCTGTTTGAGGACTGGGGAGGGTCACGACCAACTTAGAGTTCCTCTAGGCAGCTCCTTCTAAGGGTGGAATTCATTTTAATTAAATTTGTCTTTGAGTGTAAGCAATATAAACTCTCCCAGAAAAACACTTTTTTTTTTTTTTCTGGCCATGGTTGCCACAAAGTAAATCCTGCCCTAGTTTTTCTTGAAAATGAAAATTTCATCTGATGTATTTGACAGGAAAAATGGATGAAGAACAATGTGATATTAGTTTTGGATACAATTATGGATACTCTCAACTAAGAGTTTGGGAGGTATTGCAGGAGAACATGAACATACTGAATTTGAATTTCTTATGAGATGATAAAACAGGTCCATGCATTAGTGTGTCGTGGGACTTGGAATCTCAACCCAAATGCTCTACTCAAAATCAGACACATATTAACTCCAAGGAAAACTTTCCAATAAGGCACATTTTGGATTTTTGTGACCACCCAAGTATAGTTGGACATGCTTGTATGTTATTGGAAAGGACATGCGGGTATGTTATTGGCATGTCACTGGATCATCCACTTCAATCTGATGGACTCCAAATTCTAACAAAGGGAGGAAGTTTGTCATTCAGGGAATTAGTGATTTCCCTGGTGAGGAGCTATAATTAGGAGACTCGGCTGTTGCACTCATGCGTGAGCTGAAGTCCAAAGTTTCTTCCTCTCTAATCCTTCACAGCCTTTGCTTTGATCAAAGTAAGCTTATGTGAGTTCGAAAGATGGATTCTGTGGAAAGAAAAAAAATGCCTTAATGATCACTTACAAGGGCACTGTCAATCTGGTCAAGTTTGTGGACATTTTATCGCTTAGTCAAATGTTAAAGGGGAAACCTTTTTTGTTAAAAGAAAGATGCTAGCTGTATCCTAGACATTTGACACAATGATACATTTTTTTTGGGGGGGGAATATAATATATTATTGTTTCTCTCAAACACCAAAGGATTTTGCTAACTGATTAGTGAATGAAAAGAACGTATAAAATAGAGCATTAAAATGTGGGCTTGTTACATCTTGTGTTCCATATTTATTTTGGGGAGGGAAAGTGTGACTGATTGATTCAGTGGGTGCCATCTGATATTAATCCAATTCCACTGTAAGTCAGAAAGATAAAGAAGACAAGGAACAGCTAACACATAACAGCTGATAATACTTTTTGAACATACAGTCTGTGCTAAGTCCTTATTTGCACTGCTTCTGTTAATATGCACAAGAATTCTTAAGAGCCATCCACTTCAATATATCTGGAATATCCCACAATCAATACATTCCCTAATTTGCTTAACATTTCTCCGTATAAATAGACACTTTAGTATTTTCCACATTTTATTACTACAAACTATGCTGCCTTAAACATCCTTATTCTCTGCCATAGGAGCAGTCCTGAGACAGCTCTGAGAAATGGAGGTGCTACATCGTAGGGTTTGTGGCTTTAAGCATTCCAGGACACACTGCCAAATTGCAGTCCTCACCATATCATTGCCTAGGTTTTCTTCAATTATATTGTATATTTTCATACTCATTTTTTTCCCAATGCAGGACATAAATTGCTATTTCCTCATTGCTTCTAGAGATATGGTAGATTGAAATTTGGAAGAAACTCTAGAGCAGCATACTTTAGAATGTTGGGTAGAATATTATAACAAAGAAAACCCAAACCCTCCTTTAGAATGCATAGCTGAACTGCCAAGAAAATCAAAATTCTCGAGAGACTAGAAACAAAAAGAAAATGTGAACCTGTGGGGTAAGTGAGCTTGTGTTCTCTCTGGGTGCGTTTCTCAGTCAAAGACAGCCTCCAGCTTGGGTTTTAATGGGTCACATACCCACAGACCAGGCAAAAAAGAAAAGTGAGACTCTCCTTCAATTGAAAACCACTAGGATCACTTTCTTCACGTGAGAACTAGAAAAAATAAGTCCCGTCCCAACAGAGGGAGATTTTAGAGTAACTCCTTGTTTTGGTCTTGACTCAGCATATGGCACACAAAAGGAAAATAATCTCATTTTAAAATTACTAAGCATCCACAGATGTTAAAAAACAAAAACAAAAACAAATATACAAACAACCCCCCCAGAGAATAAACAAACAATTTTACATATACAAATAACTGTAGACAAAATGGACCAATTCTTCAAAAACTACAAAATATCAAACCTCCTTCAAGATAAAGTAGATAATCTATAACTGGTAAAGAAATTGAAGTCACAGTTAAAAACTCCAACACATAAATCTTCAGGATCAGGGGCCTTCACTGTAAACATTGCAAAAGTGACACAAATGTTATAATTTCTTGCAGAAAACAGAACAGGAGGGAATATATTTTGACTTATTTTATAATGCCTGGATTACTTTAATATCAAAAGTAAACAAAGACAGTACAGAAGAAGAAAACCACAGGTCACTATCTTTATGGAATAGAGATACAAAAACCCATAACCTACTGGGAGTAAATCAAATCCAGCAATACATGAAAAGAATAAAGGATCACAACCAATGCGGGTTTATTCCAGGAGTATAAAGTTGGTTCAATACTTAAAAACCAACATAATTCACCATATAAGCAGTGTTAAGAACAAAAATCAACCATCATATTAATTAATGCAGAAAAAGCATTTAACAAATTTCAACACCCATTTATGATTAAAACTCCTCAGTATACTGTGACCAGAAACGAGGTGGGAGATGCAGAAAGGAATGTGAAGCAAAGGAAAATGTCAAACATCTGGATAAAGCTAAATAATCACTGGCTGAAACTGAGAAAATAATGCCTAACCTGTGGATCAACAATTTAAGATGGCACTAAAATATCCAGCAACGATTCTATATAAATTGAGAGTGGAGGGATTGTAGGGAGACCATACTGAGTTCCTTGTATTATTCAGATGTCGATAAATGCAGATTTTGTGAAATTGAATATTCAGTTTAAAGTTTATAGAGCGGTCACTGAAAGGACGGCAACTAAATGTCTAATTTCTGCCTTAGTGTGGGAGAATAAATAATCTAGAATAATCTTAAGGAAGGCAAGGCAGGCAATGATAATAATAGTAACATAACAAAACAACAATTGCTGTTAAAGTGAACTACAAAGAGAAATTTGGAAATTAACCACCATAGTGTTAAACAACAAATGAAATAAACCAAGACAGTAGATTTAAACTTCTCAATAAATTATTGTAATCTTGAGTGAGCGCATGCATGGATCCATATATATTATTAAAATATTAGTGGATATATGTAAAATATCGAGATTACCTTCTCAACTACACATAAAACATTTACAGAGAAAGTACCCATAAACTAGAGCATAAAAAGTATTAATTATATTTGGGTGATGGTTATTATTCAGAACACACTGTAACAATTCAGAGATGAATAACAGAAATGTAGAACAGTTCTTTATATTTGGAAATTATGAAAAAGTTCTAAATGCTTCATAGGCCAAAGAAGCAATCAGAATGAAAATCAGGAAATTCTTAGATGTGAAAGAAGGATAATGAATCTAGTGCATACAAAAACTTTTGAGATTATCTTCAGAAATGACTTTTTTTTTAAAAAGAGATAGAATCTCAGTTTATCAACCAGGCTGGAGTGCAAATAATATATTTTAAATACTATTTTATATATTTAACATATTAAAATTTATTGGAAAATGGTTTTTTTTTAAATTAAATCATAGCCGTGTACATTAATGCAATCATGGAGTACAATGTGCTGGTTTCATGTACAATCTGAAATATTTTCATCCAACTGGTTAACATAGCATTCATGGCATGGAAAATGGTTTCTGAAATGAAGGGTTGTATTCATCTCCTGGGGCTACCATAATGAAGTACCACAAATGGGTGGTTTGAAACAACAGAAATTTATTCTGTCATGATTATGGAGGCCAGCAAGGTCCCCAAGATGTTATCAGGGCCATGCTCCCTTTGAGATTTTGTGCAGGATCCTTTCCTGTTTTGTCCTGGTTTTCAGTGGTGGCCAGCCGTTCTTGGCTGTCCTTGGCTTGTAACAGCAAAGTTCTGATCTCAGTCTGCATGTCCACATGGTTTTCTTTTCTTACACATGTATCTGCACATCCTCTTCGTATGTGGACACTATTCATATTGGATTAAAGGCCTGCCCTGCTCCAGTTTGATCTTAACTTAATTAATTGTGTCTGCAATGATGCCATTTCCAAATAAAGTCACATCCTGAGGTACTTGAAATTAACACTTCAACATATCTTTTTTTGGGGGAACACAGTTCAACCCATAACAAGAGTCAGACCATTTGGGGGGATAAATGTTTATGCTGATGGGCATCTGCCACAATATTTTCACAACGTAATTCCAAAAGAAATTCAAACAAAGTTGATTTTAGAATTTATAGGAAAGAGCAAATACCCAAGAATAGTCAAGAAAATCCTTGTGAAGGAGAACATGGTAGGACTTACTTCACCAGAAGTTGAGACATATTATGAAGTGATAGAAGAAAAGATAATGAGACACTGGGCGAATCTGGTGAATGAGATAGAACAGAGACCCAGAAACAGATCCATACAAATATGAAAACCTTTTTTGTGACTGAGATCACATTGCAAATCAATGAAAAAAAACTGAACTATGTACTAAATGGTCCTGGAAAAATATATGCACGTGTCAGGTTTCAGGCTGCTCTCTGTGTCTGATGTCCTTGGGGTGCCCTTGGTCAAAGAAACGATCACAATACAAAGTAAAGTAAGCATGAAACAAAATTTATTGAGAAAAGGAAAGATAGATTTACAGAATAAGAGCAAGATAGAGGTTTACAGAGCAAGGTGCATTCATCATAGATAACAAACAGGCCTCCATTGTTGCAACAAGAAAAAGGCTTTGTTTATGGCTGGGGGTTCTGTTTTCCATTGCCTGGATTGGGCCCACTTTGTACTTCAGAGGTCACCTTGAAACCAATGAGTCTTACAGTGCATGTAGATTCCCATGAGCCTCTCTGAAAGCCCATTGGGGGAAGGGACCACAATGTAGATTTAAGGTAATGACATGAAATTAGCCTTAAGGCTATTCTAGGTCCCCCTCCAGACTCTATTGTAGATATGCTGCTTGACCCTTGGACTAGATGGTCCACATCCCTTTGCAGTGGACAGGCTAGGTTCTGATTGCTAGACTGGTAGGGTGATCCCTCCTCCCCAGGTGTGAGCAGTCAGGGTTAAGGTTAGCAGTAACTAGATGGGGCACAGGATCCCCACCCTTGTCCATTTTCCCTAGGAGAGCTGGATTCTTAATTAACTGCCTACCAAATATATAAAAAAAATTTTAAGTGGATGCTTTCCTCATACCATATTAAAAACCAATTCCACCTTAATCAAGGGTTTAAAAGTGAGATATAAAACATTAAAATTACTAGAAGAAAGTAGAGAAGAATATATATATGTTTGAGACAGACTCTCACTTTGCTGCCCTTGGTAGAGTGCTGTGGCATCACAGCTCACAGCAAACTCAAACTCTTGGACTCAACCTCCCAAGTAGCTGGGACTACAGGTGCTCGCCACAACGCCTGGCTATTCTCAAACACCTGAGACTGGTCTCTAACTCCTGAACTCAGGGAATCCACCCTCCTTGGCTTCCCAAAGTGCTAGTATTACAGGCATGAGCCACCACACCCGGAGAGAACATTTTTATTATCTTAGGGTCAGGAAAAGACCTTACATGAATTATAAAAAGCACATAGAAAATTAATAATTTTCACTATGTTAAAATTTCTGTTATTAACTATTAAACATATTCTTTCTTCTCATTTCCTTCCTTTAACAACTTAATGAAGTCTAGGTATGGGATTCAACAGTGAAGAATGTAGACAGTGTAATGGGGAAAGATATATTTGGCAAATAATTTTGATTTTTCCAATATTATAAAGGAAAACCCAAGGGGGCCCAACTGGCCTGGAGCATCAAGAAAGGTCTGTGTGACAAAAGGTTCAGTGGGAGGAAGTCAAGGGAGGAGAGGTGGAAGGAATAGAATGTTCTTGGCTGAGAGGAGAGCAAACTCAAAGCTCTTAGAAGCTAGACTGTGGCCATGTGTGCGTGGATATTACGAGGTTGAAGTGAAACCTGGTGGAAAGAGAGGCACAGATGAAACAGAAAGAGCGGCAAGACCTCAACGGGCAGGATCTTAGGTCTGCGTTTAACATTTTGATCCTTGTCCAAGAGTGGTGGAAAACCGTTTTCTTAAATTAGAGGAATGAGATGACGGGAGTGGCAGTTACTCCAGGTGACATCCGGAGAGCAGAGAAGGTGTGAGTGTACATGGAAGAACACGCAGCCCTTTCCCCATTTCCATTCCATTTTCATGTGTCCCCTTTTGTGTTCCATTAGAGATGCTTTCCCCAACTGTGTTTTATTTAGGGAAGTGATAAAGCTATACATAAAAATAATGGCATTAATTATAATCACAATGATCGTATTTACAGAACTCTTAACGCAAGTCAGGAATGGTTCTAAACAGGTCACATGTATTAATCTTTTTGGCCCTCTGTCTCATGAGGTGGACACTGTTGGGATCTCTGTGTGACAGAATGAAGTTCATCACTTGCCCAAAGTTGCCCAGGAACTGGGAAGTGAGACTGGGCAGTCTGAGTCTAGGGTTTAACTTGTAACTGCTATGCTAGATTGACCAGACCAAGGAAACGTAATAGAACTGTTTGAATGCACTCTATTGGAAACAATTCTCCAATTTCAACTATGACCCACATGGACATAAAATGCTGCCCTGGTATAATCACAGAGATCAGGGGGGATGACTAGGACCAGTGGACTCCCCAGCATGGCTGGCTTAGCACTGGATCCCACCCTCATCAATCGATAGCCTCTTTCATATACTCAGATAAGGACTGAGGTTCTGTTTCTGAATCTAGTTATGTCTAGAAAAATCAGATTTAGCATCTTCCCTTGACTGCACCCAATGTTGGTGTGGCCCAGAAAGTCCCTACCCACTTCCTTCAGCCACTCTGACGCCTGCTGGGTGACCCTTGTGCTGAGATTGTGCAGGCGATTTCTATGATAACCATTAACATCAACTGCACCACATACCTGCCAGGGCACTAGCACGTCATTCATTTAATCCATGGAAATAGTCACACTCCTTCTGTGAACAAGGCTTCCCTCAGCCTCTGGAAGAGCCTGCCCTTTTGGAAAAGTTGTCTCAAGTCACATCCCAGGTAGTTAGGGATTTGTCTGTATGGGTGACCACTGCCCAGCAGCCTACGTCCCCTCTGGGTGTCTCAGCAGGATCTATGAGGTTCCCTGAGGCTAGGAGGGTTTGCTGAGAGCAAATGCAGACTAGGGTGGCCTTGGAAGGAAAGTCCATCCTAAACACGAGAGTGGGAGCGCTTCTTGCAGTGGCTGTTGTTTTAACATGTTCTTTGTTAGTGTAGCTCCTTTTCATTCACTGTTTTCACTGTTATTCTTCACTTCTCTCTGTCCTTTGTCGGCAGGGTTGCAGTTAGGGGTCCTTTCTATGAACTGCCTCTGAGGAGCACTGGCGTCACCCATGCCGTCTGTTGTGATTCCAAGTACACATGATCATTGCTGGGAGGCCAAAGTCTTCGGAATGGATGGCCAGGAAAAACAATTACAGGACACACGAAGTAACGTCATTTCATTTCCCTTGTACAAGTCTCTGAAGGTACAAGTAACTCTGCCTTTCCCTGAGTTGTGTCTGAAGCAAATAATAGGAGCATGTGATCATTGCTTTGTTAGGCATTCTTCTGTTTTCTCTGGGGCTTTCAATTTAGCTATTTCATTCAGGTTAATAATCAGTCAGTTCAGCTGCTAACCACCACAAGCCTCCACACTGCTTTTCGAAGAAGTCACTCCAAACATGAAATGAGATAACAGTGTACAAGGTCACGGCCAGTTCAATAGCGAGAAGAAACTAGAGATGACTTTTTGTTTTGTTTTGTTTTTGACTATAACTCATATTTGTATGTGCACCCTACAATTTGTAAAGCTCTTTGATATGGATTACTTCATTTGCTTCTCTCAGAAACTATGAAGAATATTCAAGATATTGTTAATAATGATTTTCTCTAGGGTGTATGAGCGTGCCATGGGGGGCTATTACACTTATCTCAATTATGTTACTTTTGTAATGTACTTGCAATCTATTTGTATTTGAAAAAGAAAAAAAGCCTTCAAAAACTGCTAAAGAAACAGGGGCAAAAAGTAAGCTGGTGAAACTGGAGTATGGTATTCTTGAAACTTTTCTGTAAGTTTGAAATTATATTGGAATAAAAAGCAACAATAATGACATCAAAATATTAAAGGCATTCAATTCTAGGACAATATTTAAAATGGGCAATCGCAATAAATTTCCCAGAAATCCCAAACGCTCAGATTGAAGGCTTTGCATGTAATCAGAAATTTAAAATAGTGTAAATGCAGGCTGAGAGAGAGGTTATTATACAGTTGAAGCACAACATAACTCTGTGTTCAGTTTATACCTTTTACTGAGATATAAAACTAAGAAAATCCTTTGAATTTTCTTTGCATGCAGGTGTGCAATTATAGGGTGACCATTGCTTTTTTCTGAGCATAGGATATTCCATATGTCTGAGGTGATAATTACATTGTTAGATAGTCATTTCTATTTTTTACATGCCATAAAATTCATTTGTTTTAAGTGTATAATTCAAGCACTTTTACTAAATTTATAGAGTTGTTCAACCACCACCACAATCTAGTTTTAAAATGTTTCCATCACCCCAGAGGGATCCCTTGGGTCCATTTTCAGTAAATCCCCATTCCTTTCCTGACTTAGGCAAATGGATTCTCTGTCTTTATAGATTTGCCTGTTCCGGACATTTTATGTAATTGGAGTTTAGCAATATGTGGTCTCTCTTGTCTGGCTTTCTTTACTTAGCAGAATGTTTTTGAGGTCCATCCTGCCTGTTTTCTCTGGAACTTTTTCCTTGGCATAGGAGAGTACTTAGAGAATAAGCAAATTCTTTATATGCACTGCTAGAAATGAAAAAAGCAAGCCTCTAATATGTAGTAACAGTTCTCCCACAGCCGAGTCTGTGTGGACAAGAACTCAGCCTGATAGTTTTTCTTGTCCAAAAGATACATACTTCTAAAACAGAACAAAACTAAACTAAACTAAACTCAAAGTTGGTTGACTGCCTATAATTCCTGATAGAGTCTGGGACATTGTCATTGCCCTAATTGCTTAGTAACACAGCAAAGACCTTAAGAGATAACGATGACAGAGATCTGTGTAACACACAAGAGGGTGCATAGCCCACAGGGAATCTTGTGTTTTCTGGAATTTACATTTGTTAGAGTTATAAGCTCTCTTTCAAATGTGAGAGTTTGTGGGCACAAACACTTAAGCATTTTTATTCTGACAAGCAGTAAGTTGGTGGAATTGATGTCTCTGCAATAAGAAAAATTGCAACATCTTGGACCTGATCTAAATATTGAAAGGTCTCTAACTACAGTAGAACCTCTGTAAGTTGACCACCCATGGGACTGTAATAAAGTGGTCAATATCTGGAAGTAGGCCTATTGTACTGTTACATAGATGTGGTGTGTGTCTGGTCTATGAAAATCAGGCCAACTTAATGGTTGATGCAGGCAGGTGGTCAACTATAGAGGCTGTACTGTATTTTTATTCTAAGACAAGCAGAGAGACCCAAAAGAGACACATGATTTATGATAATGTCCTCTGGAAGGCAGCTATGGTCACCTCTATATCACCAAGGTGATAATGTCCTTTGGTACCAAATGTGAGATACAAGAGAATGGTAGGATGCAACTTGGTTTTAAGAGAATACTAGTCTCAGGAAATACTATATTCAATATAAACGTACTATGCAGACATATATTAAGATTTTGTTATTTTATAGTAATTTAAGGTACCATATTAACTAGAGAATGGAAAAAACACATTAAGTTAAAAAGTGCATGTACATTTTTCTTACCAGCTCATTAAGTTCCCACCTAATGAGTACCATGTAGAGGTATGTGGCACACCTCCCAGGGGAAGGACCCAAATACAACTGGGACTTTTCCTAACAAATGCAAACAATGTAACCTAATCATATAATCATATGTGCTTTCATATCAAGCTGAAATAATACCAACAAATGTATTTGTGATGCACATTCTTTTCTTTAAAAATTACAGAAGGAAACATCTTTCTGTAGATGTTTACGAAACTTTTGCTCTTTAGGAACTCCTTGTTAGACTGAGGTCAGAGGTGGAACCAATGCCTCCTGCAAGCGTTTGTACAGTGCACCCACAGAGCTGAAGGTGAAACTGATGCAGCTGTTCTCTTAAAGGGACGCCGCAGTGTCATCTGCTCGCTCTTGCTTTATCTTACTTTTTTGAATTCTCTTTCTATGTCGAGTGTCTCTGGCTCAGTAATAAATACTTTGTCTTCTGTGACAATGATGACGTTTTCACATCATGACCTAGCCCCTTTGCAGTCTGCTTTGTGGCTAATGCCACTTGCTCCATCAGCATCACTGTCCCTCACAGAGTTGCTTAGCCTGACACGGCAACTCCCGCTCATCGGTTTGCAGCCAGACCTACGATGCTGACATCGTGTGTCATATGCGATTAGTTTTGTTGGCGTGATGTTCAAAATGAGCTATTTCCAAAAAAGCTCTGGTACAACTCCGTTGTGTGGATGTTCCAGGTTTTTAGATATCTGAATAAAAGCTGTTTTACCAAATCTTGTTTGAGTTTATGTATTTTCCTGGGACACCCTAGTTGAGGACAGGAAAAGGTTAGCTAAAAACATCCTATAGCATTTCCCCCACTGTTCAAGGAGTTTCATGATTTTAGGGATGGAAATATAATAGTTAGTGCCTTATAGGATTAGGCGTCTAGCTGAAGATCAGAAGCTATTAATAGATAAATATCTGAAGTTGCAGGTCAATGAAAATAATAAAGACATTTGTGTTCAGCTCAACTCCAACCTCAACCACTGGGACCTGGTCTTCTTCATTGACTTCTCCTGTGATAAAGCCCCTGCAGATGGTGCTGACAAGTAGACTCTGTGGTACGCTGTGGAGGCGTCTTCTGCTCCACTCCATGACCAGTGTCCCAGAGGCTGGAAGACATGACCTGGAATTGTTGGATTGTTCTGTCATTACCATGAAAACCTGAGTTTCTTTCCTAAAGAAATAGTCTAACAAAATGACACAAGCATGCACAAAGGTGGAGTTCATTGCTTCAGGGGAATGAGTGAGGGCTTTTAGGGGAAAGCAAACTATCCTATTCCCTAAAGGCATGACAGGGAAAGAGAAATAATGTTATAAAAGGTTTGAAATTGAGTCTAGACATTTGCCAGACCTCTAGTATCAAATATAGACTCTCCTATACAAATGGAATATCTGAATATGCTGTATGAGTAAGTTCACAAATTCATCCTAGAGAAAGTGCTACATACTTCATTGCTAAATATCACTATGGTAACATTTAAAATACTACCCATGGAAATCTGTACACTGACACCAGTGCTTACTCCAGCCTTCAAAGCAGTTTTGGAACTCTTTTATTGGAATGGCCATCAGAGCTGTCATCATACTATCTTTGGTGTCCTGAATGTCATCAAAATGTCTCTCTTTCAATATTTCCCTTATCTTCAGGTAAAAAGTTATTGGGGGCCAGAACACAGGAGTAGGGATGGTGTTCCAATGCAATTATTTGTTTATTGGTTAAAAATTTCTCTCACAGACTGTCTGTGTGAGCTAGTGCACTGTTGTGATGCAAGAGCCATGAGTTGTCAGGCAAAAGTTAGGTTGCTTTTGTCTTTTTCTTGCAGAAATAGTAAACTTGGTTAACTGTTTGTCTGGTTGGCACAAATTCATAATGAATAATACCTCTGATATAAAAAAAAGCTTAGCAATACAATTTTGTCTCTTGATTTGGGCTGATGGAACTTTTTTTTTTTTTATTGTTGGGGATTCATTGAGAGTACAAGAAACCATGTTACACTGGTTACATTTGTTAGGAAAAGACCCTCTTACAATCGTGATTTGCCCCCAAAAGGTGTGGCACACACCAAGACCCCAAGACCCCACCCCACCTTACTCCTTCCCTCTCTCTACTCTTCCTTTCCCCACCCCTCCCTCATTCTTCTTCTCTCTGCTCTCCCCTTCCTTCACCCCCACCGTGTCAATAATTGTCATTAATTGTCCTCATATCAAACTTGAGTACATGGGATTCATGCTTCTCCTTTCTTGAGATGCTTTACTAAGAATAATGTGTTCCACTTCCATCCAGGTTAGTACAAAGGCTGTAAAGTCTCCATTTT